>JAABOM020076010.1:0-34185 GCA_011800125.2 Solanum clarkiae | reverse complement strand
ACCAACTGATCGGTGGTGAAACTGTATCGGGTTCGTCCCTGGCTAGGTTATACTCAACCCCTTGGGCTACCCCCCCCCTATGATAGGATCGTCCCCTGGCTAGGTTATACTCAACACCTCGGGGCTACTACCTACCAGAACTATATACCTTATCTTTCCATTACCTTTGAGATGGTTCTTTTGGTGGCCATAATATTGGAGATGTAAGACAATATATGTAGCATGTGATATGTAGATATTCATACAAGACAACATAACAAATAAAAGAGTACATTGAATAAACAATGAAATGCATATGAAATGGTACAACTTGTGAACTTTATTTGACGACAAGAAACCATGTATTTTGGTATTCATGTATGTAACCAGATTTGAAAGTGACTGTGTATAGAATCATATTAACATGTCAAGGAATGGAGCCACCATTAATAGTTGTGTCGGAGTTGGTAAGTGCCTTTATGTGCCAAGGAAGGATCTATGTTTCATGCCAAATGATACAAAATTGAATAACCTTACATACCTCGTTGGATGACCTCGTTACTAACCCGAAATAACCTTCCCTTCCTTCAAATACTTATCTACAACATATAAGGTGATAAAACTAGTATTATCACCCAATAAACACCCTTTAGTATCCTAATTACACAACAAAACAATACATGGGCGGCAAGTGGACAATTACGAACTATAGCATATTCTTTCAACCATTTTGCCTCTAATTGTACTCCCTAGTGCACATTCACTTATACACATCATGTGCAACCTTTTCTAATGCCTTACTAGCCTTACAACATCCCACAAAACACAGCACATAACCATTCTATACAATCTACAAATGGGCAGCATAACGTTACTTTCCTTCGCTACATTTCGATGTCGACAACTCCACAATTATTCCAACCTTAACCAAACTGCTCCAGCAACATTTTAACATATAATCAGCTATGAACCAGTCTCAAAATAGTAGTGAATCAGTCATCAAGGACGTGAAGCAATAGCATTCAGTCCAATAGTCCATAAGTTCAAATGAAACACACAATTGCAATGTCACATAAGGACTCACTTTTGTGAACAGTAAACATGGTTAATCAGATCTTTTTCACTATTGAAAATCCAAATTTTGTCAAATACATAAGTATTAGCTCATAGTAAAGCCAACCAATAAGAAAAAAAACCACTTAATTAACAAGAAAAGTGCACAAGACTCCTTAGCACACAATTTGTCCAGAAATTCCAGCACAATCATACTAACATATACTTCTTATTTTTCATAGTAAAATCATACTGAAAACATATGTAAGCTTACTTAACACTACCTTCAAGGCATAGATCTTATATAAGAACCCCAGAAGTTTTTTTTTTTTTTTTGCTGCTTTGCAAGTCAAGATACGTTGAGAGAACTTTGAAAGCAAAACTATTTTTTTTTTTTGTTTTTGTTTGCAAGTCCAAGTGAACAATGACTTTGTGGGAGCTGTTTTGGCCCTTTTTAAAGTGGAACTTATGCCTACTTGCTAAGGAATTCTCAGCCTTGTTTCATCAAGTAGGTGATTCAGCTCCTTTCTCCTTCCATTTGGGCCTTTTGGGGCACTAACTTGATTGGACTTGGGCTACCTATTTTTTAGATTCTTGTGGTTCTTGGTTTGGGCCTAAAGTTTCTAAGAATCTCGTGACATCTTTGGGCCTTTCTTACTATCATCATTGGTCTGAAAATATAGTCCATGAGTTATGCTAAACCATGGCCCAAAGATACATCATTAACACATATTCTATTCGTAATTGAAATTGGACAATTTCGACGTCGAGCCTCGTCTCTGTCTAACTAACAAATTCAAGATGATCAAGTAGGTGACTCACCTACTTGCTTACTAATCCCTACAAGCACTCAATTATCTCACTCTATTTTAAGGCCGTAATCCCATCAATTCAACACAAAACATGTATACACTCGACCCTCTTTAAGCGCTAGTCGCACATATAGCCCATTAACGCGAGAGTCAAGCACTTTTGAAAATTAGCGCTGGTTTAACCAAATCATGTCATATTTCATTTATATAGTATTAGCATGGTAAGATGTGGAGTGTTATAGATTTATTCGATCCACTATTAGGGAATACTCATTTCTTCAAAATTAATTTGAGATTCGATTATCACCAATTAAGGATGAGAGAAAGTGACATCCCCAAGATAGCATTCAAGACTAGGTATGATCATATTGAGTATGTGACCAGCGATATTTATGGACCTCATGAATAGGGTGGTCAAGCCTTACCTCAACATGTCCATTGTGGTGTTTATTGTTGACATCCTTATTTACTCCTAAAGTGTGCGAGAGAACATGGAACACTTGAGGGTATTATTGCAAACCCTAAGCAAAAAAACTATCTACGTAAAATTTGATAAGTATAAGTTTTGGCAATATGAGGTTACATTCTTGGGCATGTGTTATGTAGAAAGAGCAGAAAGGTTGATACTAAGAAGACTGAAGTGGCGAGAAACTGGCCAATGCCATTGACTCCTACTGACATAAGGAGTTTCTTTAATCTACCTGGTTACTATAGATGGTTTGTGCATGACCTCTCCACATGCTAGGATATATCAAAAGAAGGCTAAGTTTGTGCAGAAGGGTGAATATGAGAGGAGTTTCCAAACTTTAAATGATTAGTTGTCTTCAATCCCAGTATTAACATTGCTAGAGGGGAATGATGGATTTGTCATTTATTATGATGCATCCAGGATTGGGTTGGGTTGTGTGTTAATACAAAATAGTGAAGCGATTTCCTATGCTTCAAGTTAGTTAAAATTGTATGAGAAGAATTATCTGACTCATGATCTTGAGCTTGCGGCGGTGGTTTTTACCTTAAGGATTTGTCAACATTACTTGTGTAGAGTTCATATAGATATTTTCACTGATCACAAGAGTCTCCAACACGTGTTCACCCAAAAGAATCTCAACTTAAGGCAACAGAGATGGTTAGAGCTACTCAAGGATTATGATCTGAGTGTGAAGTACTACCTCGGAAAGGCCAATATGGCAGATGATGCCATTTAAAATGATAGGAAAAAGGAGTTAGCCAAATATGTTCTTAGGTTAGCTAGACTGGAAATAAAATTAAGTGAGTCCGGATGTGGTGGTACGAAGGTTCTTTATCGGTCTGCATCTTCTTTGATTGATGAGGTTAAGGCTAATCAAGATCTTAATTCTGCCTTGGTTGAGTTGAAAAATTTAGTAAAATATAGAAAGGTATAAGTCTTCTCACAAGGGGGAGATGGAGTACTCCGATATCAAGGGAGGTTATATGTGCATAGTGGTTGTAAGATGAAGAAGTTAATCGTGAGAAAAGCCCAAAAATCTTCATATTATATTCATCTCGGCAATACCAAGATGTATAGAGACTTGAGAGAGATTTATTGGTGGAGAGGAATGAAGAGAAACATTGCTCAATTTAAATCTGAGTGTGCCAATTGCCAACTGCCAACAGATCAAGGTCGAAACCAAAGGCTAGGTAGTCTAGAAAAAGACATCGATATTCCAACTTGGAAATCACAAAAGATCAACATGGACTTCGTAGTTGTGTTGCCAAAGACCAAAAAACATTTTGACCCCATACGGGTGCTAGTTGACCACCTAACAAAGTCGGCTCATTTGCTACCGATCAAGACCACCTTCAGTGTCAAAGAGTATGCCCGCTTGTATATCTGAGAGTTGGTATGGTTTCGCGGCATCCCATTGCCCAGTATATCTGATCTTGGGTCCAATTACTTCTCACTTTTGGAAACTTTTCAAAGAAGACTTAGCACTAGGATGAAGTTGAGTAGGCTTTTCACCTCAAAACCGACAAGCAATCTGATAGGACTATTCACACATTGGAAGATTTTTTCAGAGCTTGTGTGATAGAATCTAAGGGTAGTTGGGATGAACACTTGTCACTTATCGAGTTCAACTACAACAATAGCTTCTATGTAAATATTAGGATGGCACCATTTAAAGCATTGTATGGTAGATGGTGTAACTTTCTCATCAGGTGGTTCAAAGTTAGTGAGGTGGCATTAATAAGACCAGAGTTGGTGATGAATTCTATATAAAGAATTAAAAGCATAAGGGAGAAATTAAAGATATCCCAGAGCTGAAAAAAGTCCTACTCTGATGTGAGAAGAAGGGAACTTGAGTTCCAAGTTAGTGATTGGGTCTACTTGAAGGTGTCTCGAAGGGAAGCATGCTCTAATTTGGTAAGAGGAAAATTGAATCCTAGAAATGTGGGACTCTATAAGGTGGTGAGAAGAGTGGGGATCGTGGCATATGAGTTGGATCTACCCAAAAAGTTGCATTTGATTCATCCGGTCTTCCATGTGCCAATGTTAAGAAAATTCATAGATGACCCAAGTTCCATAGTTCCTTTATATTATGTGAACATTGAAGAGGATTTGAGTTATGAAGAGGTATCGTTTCAAATTCTAGACGGCAAGTGAAAAAGCTAAAGAACAAGAAAGTGCATCCGTCAAAGTTCTTTGGAGAAACCAACAAGTTAAGCGTGCTACATGGTATGCGAAAGAGGATATGATGAAGCATTATCCACATCTATTCCACTCTACTGAAGCCTAAGGTATTAAGTAATTCTTCCTAAAATCTCAAACTCCATGCATTTTAGTTTTTCATGATATATGCATTTATTTTGATATATGTGGACTATTTTGGGATATGTCTTAAGTATGAAGTTTGAAATTCTTGAGATTAACTTGCATTTTTGACGGATGCTAAGTCATTAACTGCTCATTTACTCCTTAGAGCCTGCCTTTAAGTGCATTCGAGAATGAATGTTCCCCAAGGAGGAGATATTGTAACGATCCCTAGTTTAGGAGCCTTGAGTACAGAAATGTTGGTCTAAGAAATAATTTTACAAGGTGACTTATAGCCCATAGGTTCCTCTTTAAATCATGAAAATTCAGAAAGGTGAAAAGTTTTCAAGTATGGGGTCACCCACGGACTGAGTGACGGCTCATAGAAAGTCATATGGTATGTAGGTAATGCTGCGAAGGAAACTATCAGACATGAAGGAAATTTGGAGATTTCTAAAAGGATGACCAGTGTGTTATCAGATTGCCCATAAAATAGAATACGACCTGTAAGACTCTTCGTCGAATAAGCCAGGGGAAGGTAAAAAATGACTAAGTGTGGGAGGACTCTATGAGTCCAACTACAGCCCATAAAAGCTTATACGGTAATATATCTTCATAACTTTGGGTCCAACAATGTATGTTTTTAGGAATTTCAGGTGAGTTATCAGATGAGAGGAACTTATGTCCCATGGATCAACTTACGGCTCGTGATTAGAGTCTCATAGGTTGAATCTGACAATTTAATGATGAATAGTTTTGTCATTTTAGTCCTTTCTTTACCTAAACTACTTTATTTTATGGATGGGAAATGGGCCCTAAACCAGTCTTAAAGCCATAGGATAACCCGTCATTCTCTCATTCTTACAATTTCTAAAATTTTTAAAGTAAAGGCTCCCAAGAATAAGGTTTTGAGGATTTCTTCCTCAAAGGCTTCAATTTCATTTCTCTCTAGTTTCTCTAGAATATATGAGTTGATTTATGGGTATCCTTTCACCCATAAAGTTTCATATTAAGTATTTTATCTTTTCTTTAAGTTTCTTAAGTTAATATGCATGCTTATGATGGTTTCATGATATTTATGTGATTAAATGATACTTATTAAGTTTTCAACAACAGTTTTGCTAAGTATATATTTAAGTTTGACTAATGATGATGATTCCATTATGGGTTTATTAATAAAGTGTGAGCATTTTCAATGTTCAGTTAAAAGAGAAATTTTTTTTCGGAAACAGTCGCGCTATGTTTTTAAACATAGGGGTCAGGCTGCGTACATCTGACCCCCCTTACCCCGCAATGGGCGGGAGCCTTTGAGGCATTGGGGTAATATTGTTGTTGTTTATTTAAAAGAGAAATTTTCTTATCACTTATATGATTTATGACCACAGACCCCACTTGTGGGATTTCAGTGGGTATGTTGTTGTTACTTATATGATTTATGATTGTTCCATGATAAAGCCCAACCCACCTAGTTTTCAAGTAAAGCTTTCTTTGATTTGTGATGATGATTAGAGCATCAATGAAGAGCTTCAAAGTTAAGTTCATCAAAGATATAAGTAAGATGATAATTTCCCTACAAATATGTATAAGGAAGGTTCCAAAGATGAAAGGACCATTCTCTCTTGGTGGTCTCTAAGTTTCAAGCTACTCTTACTGATTATTACTTATGATTCTAAGAATATATTTTAAAGATTTTCGTGGGATGACTTATCATCGAGAGGACTAGAGATTGGGACCTATTTTGTTAGTTGAGGCATGACTACTTGAAGCTAAATCTCAATGTCCCTAACTATGTGCCACCACAAGAGCCTTTGTAGGCTAGCTTAGGCTAGTTGATCCACTAGGCCCAAATATTATGAAAGATGCAATTGCAAAGTTAATAACTTTTAGATATCTACCTTGGCAAGTAGATTACCCTTTTCCCAATGGAAGGAATTTATTGGCCTTTACCTAACGGAAGAAGATCATTGGATTCCATATAGTAGCTCACATGGTCTTATTGTCAGTTATGGTTATTCCCACAAGCCTTATGATCTTATATTATATTTTCATTATGTGTGCTTTTTTATGAAATATATCATATTGATCTTGAGTCATATTCCTTGTGCATGTTTAAGTTTATTTTTGTATCTTATATCTTATGTGTACGTATATGTTATGTTTAAAAAAGATGGCATTACAATTTAATCCATGCATTGCATCTCACATACATAGTGCAGTCAAACATACTAATGTATATTTTCCCTATATAATTTAACCATGTAGGTACAGTAACTCCTACACCGGCTCATATCTAGTACTCAGCGTCCAAGACAAGCTTTGTTATTTTTGGTGAGCCCTTAGTTCGGGACTCCTCCACTTTTTCATTCTACCTTGTATCATTGCTTTGGTTTAAAGCAGTGTATTTGTAGCTGTTTTGAGGTACTTTTGTTCTAGGTTACACTATTTTGGACCTCTTTCTATTTGATGGATATTGACTAATACTGATCCATCTTTTTATAATGTAGTTGGTATGCTTATGGACAAACAAAATGATTGCATTTTTTTCTACTTCTTTTTAATATTACTTCATTGTCAAATTGGCCCTTCGATCCTTTCCCATAGTTTTTCTAGAAATTATTTTCATTTAGTACCAATGAATGTTTAAGATTCTTGAGATGGCTTCGATGAGGTACCCTCGGGCATCTCATTCATCATTTGATGATTAGGCCCCTAGTTCGAGTCATTGCATGACCATTAAAAAAAGGTATCTAAGTCTAAGGATTAATAACCTATTTGACTAATTACAAGGTGCAAGTTATTTCTCTAAAATTGACCTTCAGTTCAGACATCAGCACCTAAGGATGTAGGAGAGTGATATTCCTAAAATGGTGTTTCGGACAAGGTATGGATATTTTGAGTTTTGATTAAGGCACTTGGGTTGACAAATGCTCCCGTCATCTTTATGGATTTGATGAATCGAATCTTTAAGCCATATCTAGACATTTTCATTTATGGTATTCATTGATGATATATTGATCTACTCCTAGAGTGAGGAAGAACACATGGTTCACTTAAGGACTGTGTTAAAAACTTTGAGATATAAGAAATTGTTTGCCAAATTTAGTACATGTAAATTTTGGTTGAGGAAGGTGGCATTCCTTGGTCATATTATGTCCGGTGATGGTGTTATGGTTGATCAAAAAATGGAGGCGGTGAAGAATTGGCCCCGAACATTGTCTCCTTCGAATATTTGGAGCATTTTGGATTTGGCTAGATCATATAGGAGATTTTTTGAAGGATTCTCCACTATTACGTCACGTTTTACTAGTTTGAACCAAAAGAATGTGAAATTTCAATGATCAGATGAATTTGAGATAAGTTCTCAAACATTGAAAAACCGCCTTACTTCAACCCTATTTTGACATTTCTAGAAGGTTCAAGTGGATTGGTTGTTCATTGTTATACTTTGCATATGGGACTATGTTATGTGTTAATCTGACATGTCAAGGTTTTAGCATATGTTTTAAGTTGATTAAAGTTCATAAGAGGAACTATCCAACTCATGATCTTGAATTGGCGGCAATTGTGTTTGCATTGAAGATATGATGTCACTATCTTTATGGGATGCATACTGATATGTTTACTGACCACAAGAGCTTGCAATATATCTTTAGCCAAAGGAACTTGAACATAGGCAAAAGAGATGGCTAGAATTGCTTAAGGACTATGACTTGAGTGTATTGTGTCACGCAGGTAAAGCAAAAGTTGTGCCCAATATTCTTAGTAGAGTGTCTATGGGTAGTTCCACCCATGTTAAGAATGAAAAATGAGTTAGTTAAGGATGTACACCGATTGGCCCACTTGGGTGTGAGGCTGAGTGATTCACATTTGGTAGTAATCTTATGCAAAGTGGAGCAGAATCATCATTAATAGAGAAGGTCAAGGCATTTCAAGATATGGATCTAACATTGGTGGAGTTAAAGGAGCTGGTGGTTGATAAGAAGGTTGAGGTTTGTCATAAGGGGGAGATGGTGTATTTCGTTATCAAGCCTGATTATTTGTTCCAAATGTTGATTGTTTAAGGGACGTGATATTGACTGAAACCCATAACTTATGGTATTTTGTTCACCCTATATCCAACAAAATATATAAAGATTTAAGAGAAGTGTATTCGTGGAAAGGCATGAAGAAAGATATAGCCAAAGTCATGGTGGAATGCCCAAATTCCAACAAATGAAGGTTGAACATCAAAGATTGGGGGTTCTAACCCAAGATATTCATATTCCTATGTGGTAATGGGATGATATAAACATGGATTTTGTGAATGGTTTACCTTGTACAAGAAAGCAACATGACTCAATTTGGTGATAGTGGATAGGATGATAAAATCAGCCCATTTTCTACTGATGAAGATATCTAACAGTACCAAGGATTATTCCAAGATGTATATTAAGGAGTTATTGAGGCTTCATGGTATGCCTTTGTCTATTATTTCGGATCGTGGTACTTAATTCACTTCACACTTTTGGAAGTCTTTTAAAAGAGGTCTTGGTTCCAACGTAAAGTTAAGCACCATATTTCATCCTCAACTAGATGGGCAAGCCAAAAGAACAATTCAAACATTAGAAGATAAGTTTAGGGAATATGTTCTTGATTTCAAGAGAAATTGGGATAATCATCTACCTTTGATTGAATTTGCATACAACATTAGTTATCATTCAAGCATTGAGATGGCACCTTTTAAGATTTTATATGGGCGGAGATGTAGGTCTATGGTAGAATGGTTTGAGGTAGGATAAATGTGTTGATTGATCCCAATTTGGTGCTTGAGGCTATAGATAAAGTGGAACTTATAAAGGAGAGGTTGACAATAGCCCAAAGTCGCTAAAAGTCATATTCAGATGTTAAAAAAGAGTTATTGAGTTTAATGTGGATAATTAGGTATATCTGAAGGTATCTCCCATGAAAGGTATAATGTGATTTGGCAAGAAGGTTAATTTAAGTCATTGATACATAGGACCTTATAAGGTCTTAGAGCAAGATTGGTAAAGCGGCTTATAAGTTGGAATAGCCAATGGAATTTTCTATGGTTAATCTGGTATTTCATGTATCAATATTGAGGGAAGGCATTAGAAATTTGAATGTTGTTATGCCTTTGAATGACATGAGTATTGGGGAAAACATAACTTATAAAGAGGTGTGGGTTGAGATTTTGGATCGATAAGTTAGAAGATTGAAATCAAGAAGTTGAAAGTGGAACATCGTAAACAGAAGTAGACATGATGAAATGATAACATTTCCTTTTTCTTTCTACTCAAGCCTAAGGTACTTGGTTACTCATGATTAATTCTTTCAAGCTCCCAAGTGTCTCTCTCTATGTCATACAACGTGCATGTGTGCTCATTAAAATGATTTCTAAAGACATTTTATAGTTGCATTATTGCATTCATGATGGGTTGTTAGTAACACATTATACTCTTCTCAAGCTAACCATGATTCCAGTCGACGATGAATGTTCCCAAGGGGGAGATATTATAACACCTCTCGTAATGCATTCAAATGACCTTATGAAAGGTTCCTTGCATAATATATCATTTGTATTCTTTCTAGAAAATCCGAGGTCGGATTCTTAATCAGGAGGAAAAAACATGTGAAAAATGGTCTATTGTAAGTTTTAGGTCAACGATTTTGAAAAACAATTTTTCATAAGGTTTTGCAATTAATTCCAAAAGCATCTGTGACCTTTATACATTGCTAAGAGGGTATATTTTAGTACAACAGTGACCTAAACTCATTCTAGGGTGAAAATAGGGGTTTCAGAAAAAAGTGAACTATGGTGAGACAACACTCCTTTCTTGACAGTTCAAATTTTCCCTTAAAATTCCTGCACTAATTGAGAAAGTATTAGACTTTTCTGTAAGCTTATTTAAGTGATTTTGGGTGATTTTTGGCACTAAAATTCATTCTATCAATTGCCATTAACACCCAAATTAACCCCATTCTTTAACCATTAACACATTACAAAAATTATCTCTCTAAAACCACTCTCGAGATTTCTTCTTCTCCAAGAAAAAACTCCATTGAAGATCAAGTCAAGTAAAATCCTCCATTTTTTTAAAGTTTTCTAAGTCAATCACTTAGTACATGTGAGTTTTCATCCATCGAATCTTTTCTATGGAGATCCTTCTAAATTCTCTATTTTTACTTAAATTCAATTATGTGAATTTTATTGGTCTCCTCTACTTCTACTCAATTTCTTCAATTATGATTTAGATCATGCCCATTGATCAATCTGAATATGGGTTCATGACAATTACATGAAATTTATGATTCTTCCATAAATTCTCTCAAAGTTCATTTGGGGATCGTGTTGTCATAGTGGATTTTTTCAATTCTCATCCAATTACATAAATTACTCTTCACTTATGATCTATTCTCCTAATTAAGCACAAATTATTATCAAAATACATGATTTTATGTGATTTTGGTTCAATTGACTATGAAACCGCGCTATACCTAATTTTCTATGACTAATCCATGATTTCATGAATATGATTCTAATTATGAAAGTATGATTTTGTGATGATTATATGACGATAAAGGTGATAATACCCTAGTGTTTATGAAATGATGATAAGTGGGGAGTATGCCCACTTTATATACAAGTTATGTAGATGGACTATTTCTATTATATGATATGTTTTCATAAGGTCATGATACCTATTTGACAAGCGATGAAAGTATGACTTTGATAAAGTACATATTATGATGATGTCGATATAATGCATGATTATGTATTATGTGAGATATGACTTAGAGATGAGAGGTCCTTGGTAGATTCTATTTCCTATAAATATGTGCCGTTGTAGGTTTATGATCATGTGCCTATAAGACTAGCTAACTTATACAGTTATCTTAATGACTTACCACTAACTGTGCTAGGATGAAGCGAAAGGATGTGGTTTTTACACTTACCATGCTAGGATGAAACCTAAAGAGTGGGTCTTTATGATGTGATTCTCACCATTCTAGTATATAGCCTATGGGGTGAGGGTTGGGTCTACCTTGGCAAAGTGGACTCTTTTTCTCGGTGTTGAGGGAACATCGAGATTCTATATAATAGTTTGCATAGTCTTGCTATCGATTATGGTTTCATTCACACATATGCATGTATTTTGGGCTACGAAATGTTTTATGATGCTTCCATCTATGATTTGTAAAGGTTCATTGATCATGTATATCTTGTCCCTTCCTTATTGCTATGTGTTTGCATATTGTTATTATATATGATGTCCATTGATGCATTGCATGCTTACATATATAGTATATTTCCAACGTACTAATGCATACTCTTTGTCTACACGATATCACCATGTAGGGACATGCGATGATATCACTCCACTTTTGTTGCTAGCTCTTGACATTTGCTATTGAAGATTGGTTGAGTTCC
Organism: Solanum clarkiae; assembly: GCA_011800125.2. Classification (NCBI taxonomy): domain Eukaryota; kingdom Viridiplantae; phylum Streptophyta; class Magnoliopsida; order Solanales; family Solanaceae; genus Solanum; species Solanum clarkiae. The sequence continues at coordinate 22,142 of JAABOM020076010.1, read as the reverse complement.
ATGCTTCAAGGACAAGCCTTTATGCTCTTGCTTATGTTGATATTGTTAAGTCTTTTTGTACTTCCTTATCTTAAGGGTGAGATAGTAGCATGTTCTAGTCCCTGCCAAGATCAACTATATAGAGGGACTTATGGACTAAAGATGTTGTAATATCCCCTAAAGGGAAATATTTGACTCTTATGTTGCTATGTTTTGGGTGCTTACTCTCTTATGAATGCTTTTGTTACCCATGTATGCTTATGATATGAACAAGAGACTTGGATGAGGCGCCTTCCGGTGTCATATTCATCATGTCACGACTAGGCCCTAGGTTCGAATCGTGGCACCTTATGTCCCATTCAGTTTTAAGTCAAGTCCCACAAAATATTAATATACATAATCTTATGCGTATAATTTTCATAAGCTTTAAAACATCACTTTATCATAATAAGAGTAACTCATAAAACCTTTTATGATCCATTCAAGTAAGAATTGTCATTTCATGAGTAGGATCAATCATTAGGTAAGAATTATGCTTTCACCACCAGTCATATATTAAGAAAAAAAAGGCTTCTATAATCTCTTTCGTAAACATTTAATTGACGCCCTTATCATTCAAAACTACTTCAATTGGACACAGTGTAAAACTAGGTGGGTTCAATGTGTTAAGACAAATCATGTAATGCAAGAGGATTACAATAAGTGTGATGAAATTAATCAATTAGGATGATTCATAAGAACAACCCATCACAAACTTTCAAAACCCTAGGAAGCATGTCATAAAAACCTTGTAGATCATCAATCTTTCTTAGTATACATAAATTTCATAGCGAAATACATTAGATGGTAATAATAATAGTGTAAAATAACCATGGAATGAAATACCATAAAACTCATGAAATTACCATAACTAGAAACTAAGTAGATAAGTTAAAATACTTGCGCTTCATGGGTGTAAGGAACCATGAACGAAACCCACATGGCTAATATGCAAAAGGTTCAATGAATCCTAATAATGGAGGTCCAAGCATGAAACCCTAAACCCTTGCCTTCATTGAAACCTTGAGAGTTGAAAGTGTTTAGGAGGATTTGAGTGAATTTGTAGTTTGAATAGAATAAGAGTTCGATGGTATGGTTTGGGACTGATATAGGTAGAATTAGACCTTAATCACAAAGTTTAGGACATAGGTCGTGGAAAGAAATCAAAATTTCCCTTGATTAAAAACTATCAAAGTAAAACCATGACCCTAATCTATGGGTAGTAGATCAATCTGTGGCTTGTAGGAAGAATTTCATCCTAGTTACCCCTTAAATTTTAGAAACTGGAACTCTAAAACTCATTGTATGAACACCTTTCTACAATTTGTAAATCCATCTATGGGTCATAAACACCCCTTATAAGCCTACCCCACACTTGGAAAATTTCACATCGCAAAACCATAAAAAATGAAATCTAAATATGACCCATCAACCAAACAAGGTTTGTACATGGTCTTATCTGGTTACTGAAACATCCCTCGATGTAGCTCGAAAAGACCCTATGATGTATTTTTTTAATATCTCAAAATCCGTGTAGAATTTCGCAAATCGGAATTCATATTCTTGTTCAGAGAAAATAATTGTGTGGGAAAATAGTTATCTACAAGGTATATTTTACCTTTTCCAAAAAAATACTTTTTGGGTGAAATTTCGCAAGCAGTGGTTATCCGTGTCATGAACAGGACATGATGTAGGTCAAAAATTCCCCATTTCGCTCAAGGAAAATTGGGTCATTACCAATGTCTATAAATACATGAAACACTCATACTTAGTCATTTTTTAACTCCAAAACTCACCAAAAAATCTCTCAAACTCCTCTCTAATCTTTACCAAGTCCTCTGTCCATTCGCAAGACAAGAAAACCAATTTAAGCCCCAAGTCCTCTTCATGTTTTTATTAAAAAACTCCAAGTCTAAAGTGTGTGGATCTTTATCTGTGGGTTCTTTCACTCATGGAACCCCAAAACTATTTTTAGCAAATTTCTTGATTCTAATCACTAATTCTTTATAGGCATTTTCTATTATCACTCCATTACATGAAAATGTTGAAAATTTGTTGATTCTTGATTCATTGATGCAAGGGCTCCTATTAATAATTGAGGTTATGATATTTTTTTTACATTAAAGCTTTGTAAGTTATGGCATATTGAAAGACACTAAAATATTTTGAATTTTTGAATGGTTTTTATAACTCCCAAATTAGGATTTTTCAAGTATGTTGTTGGATTGTTTAGATGACTTCTTAAATCACTTTAATTTACCCCTCTCATGTTCCTTATTCTTGAATTCTATTATTTTAAGCTTAAATACATATACCCCATATTTTTTACTAAGTTATGTGGCAAATCTCTTATATGATGAAGGCTTATAGTAGCACATGTGAGTTATGGATATTGTTGATAGTGAAAGGAAATTAAGCATGCTATGAGTTCATAAGAATGTTATAAATGTTATGAATAATATGAAACCCTTTATTTGATATTATTATGTGATGGTTTGATGAGCTATTTTATGATATTCAAAGCTATAAATGTTGTGATACCATGAGACACTATGGAGTTGAGGATTGTATGTGATGAATTTCATGTTTCCATATCCATGTTTTGAAAGATGATATGTATGACTGAGATGGGTTGTACTAGCGATGATAAAATTGATGAGATACATTTTTTTCATGCATAGTCCTCTTCAGTTACATGATTTAAAATTACATGCATGAGCCCACCCTATTGTCAAGTTGAGTTACATGATTAAAATTACATGCATGGGCCCACCCAACTGTCAAATTGGGTTTACTAATTTTGAATGATTCTTAATGGTGAGGGGTTCATAGTGAAGTTTCTTATGAATAATCAAAAGGTTTCGCTATATGTGTGCTAGTTTATGAATGTTATGGAAGATAAGGTATATCGGGTATTATGTGAAATTCATTGATATATTATGAAAGCTACGTGCGATTGTAAAGCCCTCCTTATGATGTTATGTTATACAAAGTTATGTATGTCATGATTACCCTCATGTTTGTTTGTCCAATTGTACTAGTCATATGAACTTAAGCATAAATTAATAAAAGAAAGGTGAATCTCCACCTAGTTATGATCATGAGACTATGATAACCCATTAGTAGACAGATATGAAATGATGACCCGTTAGTAGAGGGATGTGATGATGATGCTAGCCGATAGTAGAGGCTTAGCCAAGACTATGATGCTAGGTGATAGTAGAGGCTTAGCCAAGATTATGATGTTAGCCAAAAGTAGAGGCTTAGCCAATCTATAGGAGTTATCCTTATGATGATGATTGATGTTCAAAATGTTTATGAAATGGGTTAGTAGAATTCCCCTCCATTGTTTTACAAGGCTTATGGGATAGGTTAATAGAATACATCTCCACAAATGAATTTCATGTTTCCTTCTTATGATTACTCTGTGAGAGTTTACTTAGCACTTAGTGGACCTTGGGAAGGATGCTGAAGCTCCTCGTTAGAGGAGGCGAGAGACCGTTAGTAGAATCTCATTGTCTCATAACTATATGCCACCAAAGGAAATAGGAATCACCCACTAGTAGAGGTTGATTTTTAGACCAACTGATAGTAGAGGTTGCTCAAGAGAAAAGATTTTGTGGATCCACTTAGGCATCTTAAGAGGTAACCTTGGCAGGTGACTTCCCCTTTTCCTCCGGTATAGGGAAAACATCGGGACTCCATGGCTTAGTCGCGTGGTTTATATATGTTAAAGGTTGCTATCACACATGTTCAAGTTCTCCTTATGGTTCTACATTGAAACGACCCCCAAAAAGTTCCCAAAATGTGCCTCGAAAGTGTTCGGAATTTCAATTTCCATATACCTCAAAATTCATGCGAAGACATTCAAAATATAACTTCATATTCTTGTTCATGGGGTCAAATTGAGTGGGGAATAGGTCTAACCCCAATTTTGGAGCAAACAAATCGCAATTTCAATTTCCCAAAAATTGAATTTTAGTAAGGTTTCTGCACCCCTGGCGCGATGCACCAAGGGCGAGCCTCAGAACAATTTTTGTCCGATTTTTATTGTTTAGTCCAAGGCTTTTGGGAATTGGCCCTATTCCCATGCATGAAAATGCCTATACATGGCCTTATTTCACCCTTATGTCATTCATGATATTCCCAAATACACTTGAAAGCACTTAAACAATATTTCATCTCCAAATTTCAAGTCCCAAAACTCATTTGGATTCTAGGGTTATCATTAGAGCCTCAAGTCTCCATCTCCATCCTCATCAAGCTATTCTCCAAAGTCAAGGTATGTGGGTTTCTTTTGTGGATTCCTTTCACCCATGATACCCAAGCTCTCTTTTATTTAAATTTGTGTGATTTAAAGTTTATTTGGACATGGGTCTTACTTATTATGAATTTCACCGCACACTATGTTAGGGTTTATGAATTTATGGTTGTTTTAGCATTTTCTGAGCTATGAATCGAAGATTTAATATGAAGTTTGATGAATGATTTTGATGTATGTTACTTTATGGTGTTACCAAGTATTTATTGATGGTTTTACATTGGATTTTCTAGAATGATTTCATTCTTGAAATGCTTGGTTTTACACTAGCACTATACACCCACTAAGTGTTTGATAAAATATCCAGTTATGAGCTTCTTGAGGAATTGAAGGTTCAATGCATGTCTTATGGGTTTAATAACTATATGATGATGAAAGCAATATATGTATATGATATTATCTCTATAGTTTTGGGAGTTGACCAAGCCTCAATCGGGGGTTGTAGGCTTGGGTAACCTTATTGAAGGGTTTGTACCTTGATCACCTTACTCAGGAGGTGGTAGGCTCATGCAACCACGTCAAGGGGTTTGTACCTCGATAACCACATTGCGGGGTTTGTACTCCACAAACCATTTTGAGGGGTTTGTACCTCATCAACCTATTGAGGGGTTTGTACCTCATTCGCCACTCCAAGGGGGTGGTATGCCTTAGATATGCACTAACGGTAGTATCTCCTTACACCTATATTATGTTCTATATAAACATGATTTTACTCCAAGTATCATTCATACATGTCATTTTGCTATATGCTTATTCATTACCTAAGTTATGCATTTTGTTTATGGTGCTCATCACTTGTCACGTTGCATCATACATACTTAGTACATTCAAACATACTAACACATACTCTATTCCTACATGATGTCACCATGTAGGAATCGGAGCCCCAATTGATTTTCCTCCTCCGCATTGCTAGTACAAAATCTTTCAAGCTCATTGGTGAGACCTCTATTTCAGGGATGATTCTTATAATCCCAAACTATACTTTAAGACCATTTTTCTTCTATGTATATGTTGGCTATGAGGGTGAGCCTTATAGCTTGTCTTGGCCCCCACCAAGTAGCTAAGTTGAGAGGTGTTGTTGGACATGTTTGTATTATGCTTTGAGCTTTGACTCTATCTTGACTCTTGATGTTTATGAGAAGGGAATTTTCCCTTAGCCCCGTTTGTCCCTATCTACTATCTTTTGTTGTATTTTATTGCTTTAGTGACCAAAGACATGTGTATGAAATGCTAAGAGGCTTATTTGGGGTTTCCTTTGTATTCCCCATTCGTTGTGTCACATCTAGGCCCTAGGCTTGGGTTGTGACAAACTTGGTATTAGAGCACTAGGTTGTTAGATCCTCGCAGTACAACACACTATGTCGATTAGAGTCTTATACATGGTTGCGTTGTGCACCACAACTATGAGTAAGAGGCTATGAGGCATTTTAGGAAATGTTCCCTTCTTTAAGTTCTAAGTCATGCTATAGAGTTGAAGTAAGTATTCCCCTCCCTCCCTAATAATTGTTCTTTGCTATACTAGATCATATCTAACACAAGAGGAAAGAAGAGCATGCACTCTCGAGGATCAACCGGCTCATTGTGATCTCCGGGATGCACTCACTTTGCATGTACAAATTGTGACTAATCAAGCCAACCAAGGGGCCCAAGCCCCTCATGCTCCAACACCGACATCTCGGGTGAGATACTTCATGAGGATGAATCCCCCAAAATTCTATGGGACAAAGGTGGATGAGGACCCTCAAGAGTTCATTGATGAGGTCTATAAGTTTTTGGCCAAGATAGGTGTTAGATCAAAGGAAAAGGTGGAGTTGGCGGATTACCAACTAAAGGGAGTGGCACAAAAATGGTTTAATGAATGGAAGGAGGTGAAGGGAATCAATAATGTGGTGCTTTTTGAGGCATTCAAGGTGGCTTTTCTTAATTGGTTCTTCCCTCCTGAGCTTAGGAAAGTCAAATTGGTGGATTTTATGAATTTGCGACAAGGGTATATGAGTGTGAGGGAGTATACCCTCAAGTTTACTCAACTTTCTAAATATGCACGCCACTTGGTGGCCAACCCAGGATCTAGAATGAATAAATTTGTGATGGGTGTATCTGATTTGGTGAGTGAAGAATGTCAGTCTGCTATGTTGATCGGTGACATGATTTGTCCCGGTAGATGACCTACGTCAAATAAATGGAGGAGGAGAAGTTGAGGAAAATGAGGGGTTATGAGGCAAAGAGGGCCCATTTTAAGAGAAATTTCGATAGTCGAAAGGGTGGCAAGTTCCACCAAGGTGAAGGATCTTCGCATGCATCTAATAAGAGGGATGCTAATGGCTTTCCAAGGACTCAAGGTGTTGGGGGTGTGGTTCCTAATGGTGGGTGACCAAAATGTGGTAAGGGTCATATTGGCCCATGCTTGAGGGATACTAATGCATGCTATGGTTGTGGGGAAGTTGGGCATAAGGTGATGGATTGCCCCAAAATCGCAATAAGGGTAAGAAGGTTCATCCACAAGGTGCTAATGCAGCATATTTATAGAGAGGTGGCCGACAAGATGGTGCTCCTAAGCACAGACGATTTTATGCTTTGCATGGGAGGCAAGGGGTTGATGAGTTATCCGATGTTGTTACTGGTATGTTAATAGTCTTTGATTTTGATGTGTATGTATTGATTTATCCAGGTGCCACTCTTCTTTTTGTTACCCCTTTAATGTCAAAAGGTTTTGTTATGTGAGTCATATGAGGTATCTACTTTTATTAGTGAATCTATTATTGCTAGGAAAGTCTATAGATATTGTCCTATTTGCATCTTGCATAAAATATTGCCTTGTGATCTTGTTGAGTTAGATATGGTTGATTTTGATGTCATTCTTTTGATGGATTGGTTGCATGCATACTATGCCTCTATTGATTGTAGAACTCGTAGGGTTAAATTCCAATTTCCAAATGAACCCTTCCTTTAGTGGGAGAGAAATGATGTGGTGGTCAAAGGTAGATTCATCTCTTGCATTAAAGGCTGTAAATTGATCTCTAAGGGGTATCTTTATTATCTGGTGAGGTTTATGGATGTGGAGTATAGAGTAAATTCTAAGAGTCGGTCCTTGTGGTAAATGAGTTTCTTGATGTCTTTCCAAATGACCTTTCCGATGGTCCTCCTCAAAAAGGGAAATAGATTTTTGTGTAGACCTCCTCCACGATACTCAACCTATTTCTATTACCCCTTGTCGTATGGCCCCAACAAAGTTAAAGGAGTTGAAGGTGCAATTGAGGGGCTTTTTGGAGAACGATTTTTTAGGCCTAGCCAATCGCCTTGGGGTGCACCGGTGTTGTTTGTGTAAAAGAAGGATGGGTCTTTTACAATGTGTATTGACTAACGACAACTTAATAGGGTCACCATCAAGAATAGGTATCCTCTTGTAAAGATTGATGATTTATTTGACCAATTGTAAGGAGCTAGCCACTTCTCTAAGATTGATCTTCGGTACGGGTACCATCAAATGAAGACGAGGGAGTGTGACATTCCAAAGACAGCCTTTGGACTATCTATGGGCATTTTGAGTCTGTTGTGATGTCCTTTTGGTTGAGAAATGCACCAACTATCTTCATGGATTTTCTTAATAGGGTCTTCGAACCCTAGCTTAATTCGTTTATTATGGTCTTCATTGATTATATTTTGATCTATTCTTATAGTAAAGAGGACATGTGGGTCATTTGAAGGAAGTGTTGCAAATTTTGAGGGAAGAGAAGTTGTGTGCTAAGTATGAGAAGTGTACATTTTGGTTAAAAGAGGCTGCCTTCTTAGGTCATGTGGTTTCTGGGAATGGTATTAAGGTAGATCCTAAAAAGAAGGATGTAATTAGAAATTAGCCTAAACCATTGGCCCCATCGGATATTAGGAGCTTTTTTGGCTTAGTGGGTTACTATTGAAGGTTTGTGAATGGGTTCTCTTCTATTGCCTCTCCAATGACAAAGTTGACTCAAAAGAAAGCTAAATTTGTGTGGTCCGACAAGTATGAAAGGAGTTTCCAAATACTGAAAGATAAGCTTGTGTCCGCTCCTATATTGTCACTTCCAAAAGAGCTAGAGGATTTTGTTGTGTATTTTGTTTCTTCTTGAGTTAGTTTGGGTTGTGTGTTGATGCAAAATGGTAAGGTCGTAGCCTATGCCTCTAGATAACTCAAAGTGCATGAAAAGAATTATCCTACCCATAATCTTGAGTTAGCCGTCTTTATATTTGCATTAAAGATTTGGCATCTCTACTTGTATGGGGTACATGTTGATGTGTTCACTGATCATAAGAGTCTCCAATATGTCGTCACTAAAAAAGATCTCAACTTGAGACAAAGGAGTTGGTTAGAACTCCTTAAGGACTATGATATGAGTGTGCATTACCATCTAGTAAGGCTAATGTTATAGGAGATGCTTTGAGTAAGGTATCTATGTCTAGCCTTGCTTAAGTTGATAATGATGGCATAGGGGTGGCTAGGGAGGTCCATCGGTTGGCATGATTAGAAGTTACATTGGAAGAGGGTGATGATGGTAGTGGTGTTATTGTTGATGGTTAATCTTCATTAGTTGTAGAGGTAAAAGCAAAGAAATATCTTGAATCCTTGTTGTTAGAATTGAAGGCATTGGTAAAAGATAGTAAGGTGGAGGTTTTCTCCTAAGGGGGAGATGGTGCCTTTAGGTACCAAGGTAGGTTGTGTGTGTCTTGTGTTGATGGTTTGAAGGAAATGATTCTTGATGAGGTGCATTGTTCTTTTTACTATGTTCATCCGGGGTCTACTAAGATGTATAGAGATTTGAGAGACATGTATTTGTTGGGGGGAATGAAGAGGAACATTGCCAAATTAGGGTTATGCTTAATAGGATGACAAAATTGGCTCACTTTCTACCAGTTAAGACTACCTATGGGGCTGAATATTATGCTAGGTTGTACATTAATGACTTGGCGAGATTGCATGGGGTTCCTTTGTCCATTATATTGGATCGTGAGGCACAATTCTCTTCACAATTGTAGCGGTGTTTCTAGAGAGGTCTTGGAACCAAGGTAAAGCTTAGAAAACCTTTCACCCTCAAACGTATATCCAAGCTGAAAGAACTATCCAAAAACTTGATGACATGCTTAGGGCTTGTGTATTTGAGCTCAAGGGTAGTTGTAATGGTCATTTTCCATTGATTAATTTGCACATAATAATAATTATCATTCTATCATCGGAATGGCTCCTTTTGAGGCTCTCTATGGTAGACATTGCAGATCAATAGTTGGGTGGCTTAAGGTTGGATAGAGGATTTGTTGGGTCCGAATCTGGTTATGGATGCTATGAGAAAATAAATATGATTAGAGAGTGGTTGAGGATAGCCTAAAGTCACCAAAAGTCTTATGACGTGTCAGAAGGAGGGAGCTTGAGTTTAAGATTGGTGATTGGGTCTATTTGAAAGTGTCACACATGAAGGGTGTGGTTCATTTTTGTAAGAAGGAAAAGTTAATCCCTAGATGTGTGTGTCCCTATAGGGTGATAAGGAGGATTGGTAAGGTGGCATACGAGTTGGATTTTGCCTAGTAAAATGGAATTAGTTCATCCGGTCTTTAATGTATCTATGTTGAGGAAGTATATGGGTGATGTAATACTATTGTGCCTCTTGATATTGTGGGAGTAGTTGAAGACAATGTATCATATGAAGATGTTCCAGCAGAGATCTTGGATAGGCAAGTGAAGAGGTTAAGGAACAAGGATGTTGCTTCTGCTAAGGTCCTTTGGAGGAATCAACAAGTCAAAAGTGCTACTTGGGAGGCTGAAGCATACATGCAAAAGTGTTACCCTTATCTATTACATACTACTCAAGCCTAAGGTACTAATTCTAACTCTTCTATATGATTTCATTCCTCATGTTCCAACCCCTAAGTCATATGCATGCATCATGTTTACGTTGACAAAGTTCATAGTGATTTTACACTTATGATGAGATTTTTAAAATGATATTTTAAGTATGTCGTTGCACTCTTGGTTGGGCCTGATTTCTTCATGTCTCTTATGTACATTTCTTTTACATCCAAGGATGATTGTTCCCAAGGGGTAGATATTGAAATGACCCTAAAAAGTGACCAAAAATGTGCTTCGGAAGTGCCCAAAATCGTAGTTTCCATATATCTCAAAATCCACATGTGATATCTAAAATCAAACTTCATATTCCTTCTCAAGGGGTAATATTGAGTGGGAAATAGGTCTGACCCCAATTTTAGAGCAAGCGAATCACAATTTCAATTTCCCCAAAATCAAATTCCAATGAGGTTTCCCGCCCCTGGCTCGATGCGACAAGGGCATACCTCAGTACAATTTTTGTCCTGTTTTTATTATCCAATCAAAGACTTTTAGGTTTTCAGCCTAAGTGTGACTATGTGTGGAAATGCCAATACTTAGCCTTATTTCACCCTCGTATCGTTCAAGAAATTCCCAAATACACTTCCTAATATTTAGACAATATTTCATCTCCAAATATCAAGTCTCAAAACTCATCTGGATTCTAAGGTTATCATTCAAGTCTCGTGCTATTCTCCAAAGTCAAGGAATGTAGGTTTCTTTCATGGGTTTCTTTCACTCACGGTACCCAAGCTCTCTTTTTACTTAAACTTGCATGAGTTAAAGTTGATTTGATCATGGGTCTTACTTATTATGAATTTCACTTCACACTAGGTTAGATTACATGAAATTATGGTTGTTTTAGTATGCTTGGAGTTATGAATCTAAGATCTAATGTGAGGTTTGACGAAGTATTTTGATGTATATTCCTTAAGGGTGTTACCAAGTATCTATTGGTGGTTTTACATTGGATCTTCTAGCATTGTTGTACTCTTGAATTGCATTGTTTTACACTAGAACTACACACCCACTAAATGTTTGATAAAATGTCTGATTATGAGTTTCTTGAGGAATTGAAGGTCTAATGCATGTCTAATGAGTTAAATGACTATATGATGATGAAAGGAATGTATGTACATGATATTATCTCTATAGAGTTGGGAGTTGGCCTAGCCTCACTCAGGGTTTTTAGGCCCAGGTAACCTTGTTAAGGGGTTTGTACCTCGATCGCCTCACTTGGGAGGTGGTAGGCCCGTGCAACTATGTCAAGCATTTTTTACATTGTAACTACATTGGGGGGTTATACTCCATCAACCTTGTTAGGGGTTTGTACCTCATCATCCTATTGAGGGGTTCGTGCCTCATTTGCCTCTCCAAAGGGGTGGTAGTCCTTACATATGCACTATCGATGGTCTCTCCTTATACATGTATTATGTTTTATATAAACATGATTTTACTCCAAGTATCATTCATACATGCTATATGCTTATTCGTTGCCTAAGTTAAGCGTCTTTTATGATGCTTATCACTTGTTGCATTGCGTCCTACATACTTAGTATATTCAATCGTACTAACGCATACTCTATGTCTACATGATGTCACCATGTAGGAACCGGAGCCCATTTGATCATCCTCCTCCATATGGCTAGTGCAACATTTTTCAAGCTCTTTGGTGAGTCCTCCATTTTAGGGATGACTCTTATGATTCAAACTATGTCATAAGACTATTTTGCTTCTATGTATATGTTGACAATGAGGGTGAGCCCAGTAGCTTGTCTTGGCCCTCGCTAACTATCTAAGTTGTAGAGGTGTTATTGGACAAGTTGTATTATATTTTGAGCTTTGACTCTCTCTTGACTCTTGATGTTTATGATATAAGAATTGTACCTTATCCTCGTTTGCCCCTATCTACTATTTCTTGTTGTATTTTATTGCTTCTATCACCAAGTATGTGTATATGATATGCTAAGAGGCTTGTTTAGGATTTCCTTCAGGTTTCACATTCACCGTGTCACGTCTAGGTCCTAGTCTTGGGTCGTGGCATAGGTTGTCCCTCTTATGATGATTATACGGTTCCTTTTTGTTTTGTCCAAAGGTTATTTAAAGTTACTATGATTCATTGTTTCATAAGTTCAAATGATATTTCCTCAAAAGATATATGATGATGTCTACAAGTGTGTAAGATGGTCTACATTATGATTACCAATGTTCCTTGCATAATAAAATAGTCTTTTATGTAAAGTGATGTGTTCTTCACCCAAGAATATTAATTCTTCAATTATATGTATGACATCATGTATTTCTCATTAATTTAAGTTTATGTGACCTATCATGTATTCAAGTAGGGGTAGGCTCTTTATTTCTCTTTTGCATTATTCCATGTTCTATGGTGAGAGTAAAATGTCTAAATGATCACACATATGTATATTTCAAGTTTATATAATTTGCTTATTCTCAATTATGATCATCTATGGATCCTACTATGTTCTTTCTAAAGTTGTACTTCTTGTTTAAGTAATATTAGCTTGATTATGGCTTAATAATGCCTTTATAAATGTATCTTTTTTTTTATAAGACCTAGCATAAATCATTTCATTTTTTATTTCCATTAATTCACTGCATACCTACATAATAGTACATTCCAAGTACTGACGCATACTTTTATGCTTGCATGATTTAACTATGTGGGGACTGACGCACATCAATATCCTCTATGTGGTTAGCTTTGGATCAATGAAAGAAGAGATTTGGTGAGTCCTCTAGTTCGGGGATGATACCCGATTTCTATCTTACTTTTGTTGAGACTTTATTCCACTTTACTTTCTAGTTTGAGGGTGAGCCTTAAACATGTCCAGGAGCATGTCCTATTCATACTTAGAGGTGTTGTTGGATACTATGCTATGTACCTATAATTTGATGTTGAGATTTTATGGAGACTTATCCATTAGACCCTATCCCTTATGTGATGCTATTAATTATGTTTGAATGTGATGAAAGTCCCAAGTCCCTAAATTGTCATGACCCAAGCCTAGTGCCTAGATGTGATGTGACGCAGGAGAATTTGAAGGGACCCCAAGCAAGCCTCTTAACGTATCACTACATATCATTGGTCAGAGAAGCAATAAAACACAACAAAAGATAGTAAATTAGGGGCAACTAGTGCTAAGGGAACACTTCATATCATATACATCAAGAACAAATGAGTCAAGACTCATAGCATAGATACATAACATGTCCAACAATACCTCTACTACCTAGATAAAAATGGGGGCCATGATAAATAACCGGGCTTACCCTCATGGTCAATATATAAAATAAAAGAAATATAGTCTTAGTATATAGCAAAAGATCATAAGCGACGTCCTCAGAATGGAGGACTCACCAACAAGCTTGAGAGACAATTGTACTAGCCACTTAGAGGAGGAGTATGATCAAACGGTGCTCTAGTTCCTACATAGTGACATCATGTAGGATAGAGTATGAATTATTACGTTTGAATGTACTAAGTATGTAGGATGCAATGTAACAAGTGATAAGTAACATAAACAAAATGCATAACATAGGCAATGAATAAGCTTATAGCAATATGGCATATATGAATGATGCTTAAAGTAAAATCATGCTTATATAGATCATAATACTAGTGTAAGTAGTGACCATTCTTAGTGTAATCCAAGGCCTACAACCTCTTTAGAGAGGTGCATGAGGTACAAACCCCTTCATGAGGTTGATAGAGTACAAACCCCCCAACAAGGTTGATGGGTACAAACACCCAACATGGTAGATGGGTACAAATCCCCAAAATGGTTGCACTGGCTTGCCATCTCCCAAGCAATGCAATCGAGGTACAAACCGCTCAACAAAGTTATCAGGGCCTACAACCTCTCGAGTGAGGCTTGGCCATCTTTAACTCTATAGAGATAATATACACACATTCCTTTCATCATCATCTTATACATACGTTCCTTTCATCGTCATAGTATAAATATATTCCATTCATCATCATAAAGTAATTTAACTCATAACACATGCATCGGACCTTTAATTCCTCAAGAAATTATTATTTGGACATTTTATCAAACATTTGACAGATGTGTAGTGCTAATGTAAAATAATGCAAATCAAGAGTGAAATCATGCTAGAAAATTCAATGTAAAACTATCAATAGATACTTGATAATGCCCTCAAGCAATATACATCAAAGGATCTCATCAAATCTCTCAATAGATCTTGGTTTCATATCTCAAAACATGCTAAAACATCCACAATTTCATAAACCTCAACATAGTATGCAGTGAAATTAATAATAGATATGACCCATGAGTAAATTAACTTTAAATCGTATGATTTTGAGTAAAAGATAGCTTGAGTATCATGGGTGGAAGGAACCCATGAAAGAAACTCACATACCTTAGCTTGAATAGGTTGATGAAGATTGGAGATGGAGACTTGAAGCTTGATTGAAAGCCTTAGAATCCGGATGAGTTTGAGATTTGAATTTAGCAGGTGAAATATTTTCTAAGTGTTTGGGAGTGTATTTGGGAATGTCTTGAATGATATGAGGGTGAAATAAGGCTAAGTATAGGCATTTTCACGTATGGGAACACTTAGGCCCAAGACTTAAAAGTCTTGGACCGAACTCAAAAACTGGACATAAAAATACACAGAAGCGCGTAGCGGAAGGAACATTCCTAGACACTATTTTCCTCAAACTTTAAAATTTCAAAATTTTCTATGGTTTCTCTAAAATCGGGGTTAGAGCCACTTCCCATTAAATTTGACCCCCTAAATAAGAATATGAAGTCGGATTTTTGATATCACACAAATTTTGAGATATGTGGAAATGATGATCCTGAACACTTCTGAGGCACATTTTTGGGCACTTTATAGGGTTATTTTGTACATCCACCCATAGCATAAGTCATACTTACCTGCCCCTTAGACTTATTTTGCTATACGATTCATGTTTATCCTCTTCCCTGTAACATCCTCGTAGTGTGAGTCCAAAGCCCTGTTTCCCTTAGAAATCATTTCATATGTGCTTGTTTATCTTTTATTGTTTCCATGAAACTAAGACATACAAATGATATACTAAGAGACTTGTTTGGGTTGCCTTTGGTCTTCCCATTCGTCGTGTCACGTCTAGGCCCTAGCTTGAGTCGTGATAGTAACAGCCTCCCCAACTTCAGAAATATGAAACGTGACCCTCTAATTTACAAGCCTCTATCTATGGTGTGTAGTCTCTTCTATGGTTCATATACAACCTTTTTGCAATAGTCCCCAAACATCAGAATTCCACCAAGTCTACACCCTTTGTGCAATACTTTAGAATTTCATCAAGTCTTTTCCCACCTACGAATCCTATCTCGATAATGCCAATGATGGGTCATAGATGGGGCTCGTACACTACAATAGCAAAACCTAATTGTCACCATCTTTCCATATTTTGACCTTTTAACATGAGAGGTATTACATATAATGTCCATCAAAAGAAGGAAGAAACAAGTTGCCATTAGAAGAAACAAGGGGCAATACAAGTCTTTTTTATTGGGAGGATTTACTTTTGGACTCAAATGAAAAAAGAAAGGGTTTCCTTCAAAAAGGAAGTCTAAATTGGATGTTAGTGGTGATGAACAAATCAATGTTCTTGAGTGAATTAGAAACAATGCTCACAAGTTAGATCAAACTCATGAGTATCAAATAAGTGTTACTTTTAATGTTGTTGACTTTCCTTGTGAAATGTACTGTAAGTTCGAATGTTGGAATAAGGAAGAAAATGCAGAAAAAACCAGTCATTGAGACAGTTTATACGAAGACTACATAAGGATCATAAATGGAAATATGGTATATATTGATAGAAGTCATAGATGGACCACAATGCTTAGAATGCTTTTATGAAAAATAGGTCGTTGTAAGGGAGAAAATAACGAGCTATACATAGAATCACAACTCATAAACTATGGTTCTAGATGAGGTTCCTAAAATTTTAAAATCTGAAAAGTTGCCAGACTTTTTCTACAAACAAATAGGACATTCCAGTAGATACATTGTTATTAGGTTTCATGGATTGGATCCTAAATGAGTGAAAATTTTCTAAGTCTCAGGACCTGTACATAGGGTCTTTTACTACCCATAGAAAGAATTATGGGTCGTAGTATTGGATTGTAGTTTGGACACTGAAGTATGGAAATTTGGCTAAGTATATGGAGATTCTATGAGGGGCGTCTACATGCCATAAAATACAAGGTGATGTCATAAATATAATATCTTATCTAGCTAGGACACATTGGCAACATAAACCTATGGTAGTACATAGTTATGAGACTTGATACTTCATATAATGATTTCTTGGGTCGAGTCCCCACCTCAACCCTTATTTAGTGCTAAGTTAAACCCCACAAAATGCATAAACATGAAATACAATAGTCAACATCATACTTGTAGTTGTAGTAATCATAATCTCGTAATTTGTGAAGTAAGCATGATGGACAAGTAAACTAATTTGAATCAGAAGAACAATTTATCTTTGTGGCTTGCATGAAATATGGGTATATTTCCCTATCTTGTAAAACTTGTATAAAAGTAGGTTCTTGAGTCATCTTTGTAATCATGATCACAATAATACTTGAATACTTGAAATCATACTCATAAATCACGGCTTGATATGAAAACTAGGGAAATTTATTAAAACAAGTGAAATTCATGCAAGATCATGCAATTGGGGACAAATTGAATTATCACAATTTCATAATCTCTAAATAATAGATAAGTAAAATTCCTTACAATTCTGTTGAAAGTCATGTAATTCATTAAATTCATAGTAATACAAATATAATTAAATATTGAAATCATATATGTATCATAGACTACTAATTTAAGAGTAAAATAATGAAACACATAAATTTACACTTTAAAAATTGAGAGAGCATTGAGTTGATTTTGGTACCTCATGGATTAACTGGACCCATGGGTGAAGACCCACATACCTAGTGGAGAAACTCAAAAAATGTAGAACAATTTGACCTTGAATTCTTTGGAGAGCTTGAAACCCAAGCTTGTTTCAATGGAGAATCTTTAAGAGAGAAACTAAGAAGAATTCTAGGAGAACATTGGAATTGAATGACAATGAAGTAGTTTAGAGGAATTTAAGGAAATTGGGGGTAGTTATAAGGTCAGAAACACATACTTTAGGGCTTAAATAGGTAAGAAATGACCAAAATATCCTTCATTAAAACTATCGGCCTAATCCACGAGCATGATCTATGGGTCGTAGATCAAGCTATGGCTCGTGCACCATGGGTTTTGTCTTCATTACACTTTTGTGCCTCAGAAATTGTTCTATGATCCTCATATATGAACTACCTTCATGGTTCATAGTTCCCTTATCAGGTCATAGGCACCCCTCACAATCCTCCCCAGACATAGAAAAATTTCACCTCTTAGGTCCCGAACCATGAGCCCAGTTATGTCTAGTAAAATGGACTATAGTTCGTAAAAAACTCTCATTTGGTGACACTTCTAAACTTTAGAATTTTAGCAAGACCTGCCCATCCACAAGGCCTATCTATGACTCGTGATCCCAAACAAGATCCATAGATGGGCTTGTACTTACCTACACAGAATAAGATTCCTGCAACATTTTCAGTTTCCAACTTTCTAGTGTACACGTTATTACATCGAGCTTCCATTGGAGACTTTAAGCTAGGTCTCAAGCTTTTCTACTCAAATCTAGATTTCTTCTTGGTATTTTACCTAAGGTATTTTGGTATTTATCTATAAGTACCTTTGACCCATGGAGCCCATAGATTTTTCAAAATTTCTTACTCAATTCAAGTATGTATTTTCATTTGTTTTTATGATTTTCATCCATTTGCAACAATTATGATTTCTATTTTGATAATTGATCCATTTTGATATGGATCTATGATTAATTACATTATTATGATAAATTTCAAGTAAATACTCTTCAAGGCTACCTACGCTTTATGATCTTTATGTTCAGTTCTACAAATTATGATTTCAATTATTATGATTTTCATTATTTTGTATAATTTCATCGACTTGCATGTTTTAAAGTTTATTTGGTACTAAACCTACATAACTTACCCTAGTTTTTAATGAATCATGAACAAGAATAATAAGGGATTTTGTCGAAGGTTATCAACGTCATTTAATTATATTAATGAAGTCCCTTCAATGAATGACTGAATGAGAGTTGGTGAATGTTTTTCTCACATAATCATGGATACTAAATTTAATAAAGATAACTCTCATATTGATGAATCACCATGGTTAAAGAGCTTTTCTATACTCAAGATTGCTTAAATGAACTTCAAATTTATGATTAACTTTGATTGACTGTTATAGTGTGATTTTCTATTTCATTGGATTTGACTTAGCACCAAGGATGCTTGAGGTGGGATATGGTCATAAGGAAGTTAAGGTTATCCTCTGAAAGAAATCCTAGTAACAACCTTTTATCTAATGCCACTGTAGGTCGCCACCTCATAGGCTAGGCTAGTGGATCAATATTAAGCCCCTCACGTTGATTAACATACTACCATGGAGTCCATATTAGCAAAGTAGCCTCTCGCCAAGATATTAAATGTCAAACTTAGATATTTATTAGCGGCTAAATGAAGCCTCACTCTTTTTTTGTCGAACCCTAACCGCCCATTCTATGTGAGAGTTACCTCAGATTCTATGTTATAGCTCACATGGTCTTATCGTCAGTTAGTGTTAATATCCCATAAATGAACAAGGTTTACTTTCATATTTTGTTATGATATATTGATACATTGACTTAATGACTTTACTCATGTTCCACTCATGATTATCTTATACTACTTCATAGTTAGTCTTGCATCACTTATCTTGTACATAACAATAATTCATTATTTACTATGCATTGCACATATATATTGTATATTCAAACGTACTAATGCATATTTCATATATATTGTTTCAAAATGTAGGTGCGGATGTTCACCCTACTTTGCACTCTACCGGCTAGCTTGGTGTTTGAAGATTCACTTGATTAGTAATTAACTCCTCGTGGTTTGAGGTCTATATGGTCATAGTTCTATTTGATGAACTTAATTGTTCAATATTGAGGCTATTTTTTACTTTTTATTGACGGTTAACTAGGGACATGTCTTAGCCCCTAACCTTGTTAGGCTATGTAGAAGCGTTATCGAACATTATGTACTATTTTCCTTCTTTTTGACTTCATTGCTCCCTTATATTGAGTTGTTATTAAGACTTATCCCCACTTCCTTTGAGTATTGTTCGATTATATACCTTGTGAATGATCATGTATGATATGTTTGCAAGTGAAATGGGGTGAATTGAATTTTCTTTCCTTTTTGAATGATACTATTTGGTAGTTAGTTAGCTAACTTAAGTGATAGTCGACTAAAAATAATAAGACAGTTTGCAGAAATTCAAAAGCGTAAAAGGAAGATCAAGTAGGATATTTATATTGGTTCAGATTCAATGTGAACCCTACGTCCATTTTCCTCTTGGGTTGCAAGGAAATGTTTTCAAGCCTTAGAAAGTGGTGGTTACAAGAAATAAAAAAACATAATCTACTACTCTTCAATATTTTTCTTGTTTTCTTTTTCCCTTAAGACAATCCTCTCTTTCTAATTTTTCTTTTTTCTCTCTCTTTTTCTTTATCATAGTAAAACTAAAGATTCAATGAAGTTCTTTAAGATGAAGAGTTTCGAAGATGGTTTAGAAGGTAGTAGGCTTGTATACTTTGAGATGTCCTGCATACCTCCTTTTATGTAGAAGATATGGCATCCCAAGGGACTTAATCCTTACATTGAAGAAATGATGAGTCCTTTTTCCAAGAAAAAGGTTGAAGGCTTTTCATGAAAATCCTTCCAGATCTTCGATATTGCTTATCCACTTATTTTCTTTGATCAGTAGATTTTCTCCTTGATTGTTTCCTTGACTCAATCTTTACTTGATTTATTTGTTGATATCTTCCTTCCTTTTGTCACTTGATCAATTCTTGCTGATTGAGATGTTGATTTCTTCCTTCCGTTTATCACTTGATTGATCCTTGCTTTGTTAACTCCTTCCTGATTTAGATCTTTGATTTATTCTTGATTGGATCTTGACTTACCCTCAATCACGTCAAATTTATTTCTTTCTATTTATTCTATAGTCGTAATATTAGGACTATTACCGTTTTCTTCTAGGTGCAGTCCATTGTCTTTTCCTCTTTGATATTGTTTCCATGTAGGTATTTGCTTCTTATTTGTTTGGTTCCTACTAATGATCATCATCAAAATAATATTAGCACTAACAATCTCCCCCTTTTTGCTGATGACAATACAAGTAATAGTGAGTCGACTTCCCTATCATTTCCAGTCGACTTCCTGATGCTCCAAATGAGTTAATGTTGGGTGGATTTAGCAGTGAATAGTCGAATTCCGAGTTTCTCCCCCTAAATTGGTTATCATTTCTATTCCCCCCCCCCTTTGACATTAGCAAAAAGGAATGGGAACAGACAGTAAACAACAAGAAAAGGGATAGAGCATAACATATAAAAATAATATTTCAAGTCACATAGACAGTCCGCATAGTAGAGTGTTCAAAAATAATGACTAAAAACAAAAAAAGACAAGATAAACATAGTTAGCCACGAGGGATCAAAACGTAGGAGATAGTGTTGACAATAGCAATCTTCATATTTTCGAACAGAGTGGTCAAGGTTGTGGACATAGCATCAATGTTGTTCTGAATCTTCTGAGTGACCTTGATGGCTTATTTGACAATTTGAATCAGTTATAGTTGAATTTTGCCAATACCAGTTCCAGTTTCCTTAGTGATAGTCTTGATCTTTTCTAGAGTGTCTATGACTGCATCAAACTTGCAGTGGGATGAAACGAGAAGGTCTTAAATGTTCTTGAACTTCGTGTCCATGCAGGAGATTTTATTAAGAAGATCTTTAACAAGCTTGGAGTCAGGGAGAAAAGGAGAACTAGATTTTGTGAAGGGATAATACCTAGGGAATCATGAACAGACCCAGAAGGGGGTTCAGATTTGAGAACACAGGAGTAAATTAAGAGAAAGTTCCCCATACTAATGAAGGCCCTGCAACTGTAACACTGTTTGACAGATAAGGGAGGGATTTCGGATAGGCACGCATTGTTTGCCTCTAGAATACGTGAATAATCATGCCATAGGAAAGACTTTGAGAGTCAATATTAGAATCGGTCATGTGACTGATGATGTAGGAAGAGATCTTAATCCTTATCTTTCACAAAGATAGTAGGTGAAGAAGGTATCTCAAATGGATAGAGTAGAGAGAGAGCCAACACAAGAATGAAGGGTGGTTGCCACAATGTGGGCCAAAAGCCTAGCCTCGAAAGACATGTCTTTAATTTCATGACCCAAGCCTAGGGCCTAGACGTGACATAATGAATGGGGAACCCAAAGGGACCCGAAACAAGCCTCTTAGCATGTCAATCACATATTCTTGGTCGTAAAAGCAAATAAAGCATTAGAAGATGATATAAAAAGGGAATCTTGACTAAGGGTAGTCTTGATATTTATAAAAGCAATAAAACATTCAAGTTCACAGCATAAATACATCATAGTATCCAACAACACCTCTAACTTGGAATGGAGCGGGGGCCAAGACCCCTTTTGGGTTCACCCTCATTATAACAAGTGTTCAACACAAAGAAGTCTCAACATAACAAGAGTAATTTAGTTATTGTCCTTGGTCTTAAGGACTCACCAATGATTTTCTTCGAAGTACCGGTCTAACCACGTGGAGGAGGAGGATCAAAAGGAACTTTGGTCCCTATATGGTAATATCATGTAGGCATAGAGTATGTGTTAGTACATTTGAATGTACTAAGTATGTGGTGTGCAATGCAACAAAGACATAAGCCAATATGTTCAAAATGTATAATCATGAGTAATGGATATATA
>JAABOM020076000.1:0-34186 GCA_011800125.2 Solanum clarkiae | reverse complement strand
TTAGTTTTGTTTTATATTGAAAATTAAACTAATGTGTATCATAGGTCCATTTCAATAAATGTAATTGTACTTACCTATTTGCATGATATATCTGAAGGCCTTTCTTAATCCAGTCATTAAATTCATCAATTATGTCTTGTGGAGGATTGTAATATATGACGTAACCATCGAATGGATATCTTAGTCGAGGATTAAATGACATATTTTCCTTGCCCTTGTTAGATGATCCAAATTCATTCAAGTATAGTGACTGGACAAACTTAAAAGGCATTCTAGTGCGTAGTCCTGATGTCTGAGCTAAATGATGTAGCACAATGTATGTGAAAGGGAGAGTGGTTGGCAGCTGGCTATCTCTGAGGAAGAATGAATCATCATCTGATTCTTTATCCGTAACAGCTGCAAGCGGTGTTGAGACGGTTTGATCAAGAAGTTGTTCCGGTAATGTTTCAACTGATGCATTTATTTCTACTTCTAAAGTTGTAAATATGGTGGAATCCTACAGTTAAAAGTTAAAAATCTGTATGTGAGAATAGTATAAAACAACATAAATTAAAATAAAAATATTCTGAGAAAGGTTTACCGATATATCATTTTTTTTATTTGTCGCTTTTGTTTTGTGGAACATTGAACGCAAATGTTGCATTTTCAGTCTCTTTTTTAGATCCTCTAAGACATCAATCTACGCAATAATGACAAGTTAGGACTACATATAAAAATTATTTAATGATTGATATTATAAGTACTTAGACAACCATAGATTCATTGCTAGTTGACGAAATTGGCTGTTTTGTTCCAACTTCTGAAACTTAATGTATCACATTCTGTAGAAAAATATAAGTACATCAATAGATAATAATAAAATTATTTATTTTTTTTATACATGTCAGATGCAATAAAATTGTTTACTGATATATTATGTTATTTGTGTTGCAATATATTGTGTACCGATACAATTACCTCTGATTATTTTATATATTGGGTTGTTGTTGGGGTTCATCAACTTCTTCAATTATGGGCAGATCTTTGACTGTTGGAACAACCAAGAAAAAATGATAAGGATTTTTTAAGTAACAAAAAGTTATGGACTGTTCATGTATGGAGATAATACTATTATGTATCAGTACAACTGATCAAATAAAATTTTTTTTGTTTGGTTGAGACTTGAATGTATATTTTGTAATGATTCGGTGTATTGTACGATTTTTTCGGAACTTGAGAATTTTATTTCGGACAAAATATGGACTAAGTTTCGTCTCAAGGGAGATCACACGACCAGTGTGAGGTCACATGAGCCATGTGACCTTCAGTGAGACAACATTTGGCTTTAATTTTGGGTGTTGGCCCTTGGTGTAGAGTTACAAGCTAAGGCAAGCCACTGGCACCCCACACCGGCCGTATGATACTTCATGGACCGTGTGGAGGAACCGTCTCGTGGATTGAGCTTGAAATCCCACCATTTGGGGCTAAGTGAAGGGACACGACCACTTACACGGCTCATGTACCCTCACACGGGCCGTATGGCTTCCAAATTGAAAATTATTCTAAGTATCGAATTACCGTCTCATAACCTTTTTGTGAAATATTCCAAGTGTAGGCATACGAGCACCTACACAACCAATGTAGCTCCACACGATTCATGTGGCCCATCCGTGTGGCTCACTTTTTCGTCAAAAGTTTTCTAAGTGTTGGCTGATGGTTCTGGACTTCCGTTAAATGATTGTTTGTCTAAGTATTGGTTCATGGGCACTCTCCACAGATCGTGTAGTGCCACATGGCCCGTGAATCAACCCTTGAAGTGAGACGAACAATTTTTCCATTCGTTTCATTAATGATGTTTTCGTAAATTAAATTTATTCTAATGACTTTTTGGGACTTACTATGCTATTTTAAGACTTCCTAGTAACATAAACCCTATTTCTAATATTCAAAATCACTCCTCACATTTGAATAACACTCTCACACTCCTCTCCAGAACACTTGTGAAAATTCAAGCTTGGGGATCAAGGCAAATTCAATCCTTCTTCAAATTTCTCTTGGGATTTCCTTCATTGGGTCTAGGTATGTGGTTTTGATCTTTGGTTCCTTTCAACCAAAGAGACCCAAAACTTTTCTAGCACTTTTCATGAATTTTTACTCACTTTAAATTTGGATTTTCAATGGTCTTACTTATTAAATTCAATTAATGTATGGGTTATACTTATATGGTAATTTTAAGTGGATTTAAGTTGTAATATGATCAATTACATTGGGTTTATGAAATTATGAATATACATGTCCCTTTTCAAGGCTTGTTTATCCATGGGTGATTATATTATGATTTTAAATGTGGATTTAATTATGTTTCACTTGAATTTCATATTATATTGATGATTTTGGATTGAATCTCAATTACGCATGTTGTTCTCACATCATTCATGGCATATGCATTCATGAACAGTGAAAATTTTGAAAATTATGAAGTGGGTTAAGCCCAATTATTTATTATGATATGATTTTGATAAGATGTTGGTTATAACAAGAATTTGATCACATATATGTCCATTGATTATGGCTCTTCGATCATTTTGGGAGCTTGCACCATCTTGTAAATGAATGGGCTATTCTTATATATGAGTATTATGATTATGAATTACAATTTTGACATTTGAGCCTAAGTATGAATTTATTATGAATAAGTGTTTGATTTTGAAGACTAAGACTGTATTGAAATGATTTGGGAAAAATGATCATTGCCTCTTTTGAAAGCATATATATATCTATGTATTCTCGTGGGATGACGACTTAGCAACGATAGTTTTGGGGCATTAGACCTATCCCTAAGGGATCTCTCCCTTTGTTTGAACTATGTGCCTAGCATAGGTTCCTTTTCGAAATGGCTGTTGTTCCCGTAAGGAAAGATGCCTCCGAAATAGGTGTTGTTCCCGTAAGGAGAAGACATGATATAATGTGATGTGATATGCTACATCTGAAATGGATGTTGTTCCTGTAAGGATGGTTACTTCATACGAAATGGGTGTTGTTCTCGTAAGGTGAAGTATGATTTACCTTTGGTAAGTGGACCACCTCTTTACCCATAAGGGGATTTCATCGGGATTCCAAGTAATAGCTCACTTGATCTTACTCATGCCGGTTATGGTCACATTTCCACTATATTTAGGAGCATCATTTGTACTTCATGTATCCTGAATTTCATGGTATCTTGTTATATTATATTCCTTGCTATATATCTCTTTCTATATTATGTGCCTTTGTCATCTAATATTGAAGTATAGGTTTGCTAAGTCACATACATTGCATCCCGCACACTTAGTACATTCAAATATACTAATACATACTTTTGCCTACTTGATCTCACCATGTAGGGACCGAGACTTCGATCATCCATCGTTCCACTCTTAGCTTAAATATCAAGTTTGCTTGTAATGGTGAGTCCTATCTTCCAAGGACAATCCACCATCCTTCTACCTATGTTGCCTTTTATCTCTTTTACTTATTTTGAGGGTGAGCCTGGGGTACGTCTTGGCCCTCGACCTATCTTATGTTAGAGGAATTATTGGAAACCTTGTAAACTCATTTACGGTATATGTTAAGTGTTATGGTTGAAGTTTATGTTATGGCTTGGTTACCTATTGGCTATCATTATGTGATTTGGTTATAAGAATTGTGGTTTGATTATATGTCATTATGGAAAGATCCTAAGTCTCGAATTTCCCCCCATAGCGTGAGTCCTACTTACCTACCTCTTAGTCTTATGTGCTACATGTTATATGGATCCATATCAATCCCTTTCCCTAAGATATCCCCACATCGTGAGTCCTACTTTCCTGTCCCTTGGAACTATATGTTTACTTTTGATTGTTCTTCCGAATCGATGATGTGAATTTTGGTACTTTGAGGTTTGTTTGGGGACTCTCGAGTTTCCATTCACCGTGTCACTCCTAGACCTTAGGTTCGGGTCGTGAAAGAGATAGTATCAAAGCATTAGGTTTGTCAATGATCCTCTGAGTCTAACATGCCGCATCAAGTAGAGTCCTATTCATGGGTGTGAAGTGCACCATGCCTATGAGTAGGAGGCTATGATGATGTTCTAGGAATTGTCTCACTTCTTTGTGTCTTATGTCGTGCTATGAATAGTATGTTTAGTTTCTTGATCTTGATGGTATAGTTACTCCATTTCAGAAGATGCCTCGTGGAAGACCTAACCTACCAAGACTAGCTCCAGCGAATGAATGTCAAGGACCTTAAGGGCCTATGGATGAGCCTATCTCAAATGGTGAATTCTGTATGACCTTTGCTATGCTTTCCAGGTGGTGACTACTCAGACTAGGCAGGCCAATCTTCCTCGGGATCCCACTCTGGCTTCTAGAGTGAGGGATTTCACCCAGATGAATCCTCCAGAGTTCTTTGGGTGTAAGGTTGATGAGGATGCTCAGGAGTTCATTGATGAGCTCACCAAGGTATTTAATGTTATGGGTGTCACTTCTGAGGAGAGAGTTGAATTGGCTACCTATCAGTTGAAGGATGTAGCACAAGTGTGGTATACTCAGTGGTTTATGGAGAGAGTTTGTGGTGATGTTGTTAATTAGGAGGAGTTCAAGTTTGCTTTTCTATGTCGTTTCTTCCCACTTGAGCTTAGGGAAGCCAAGGTGACTGAATTTATCAACCTTAAGCAAGGGAATATGAGTGTGAGGGATTATACTCTCAAGTTCACCAAGCTTTCAAAGTATGCTCCATCATTTGTGATTCTTGTGCTAGAATGCACAAGTTCCTTTCTGGTATCTCTGACTCACTTGTGAAAGAATGTCACACTGACGTGCTCATCAAGGATATGAATATTTCTAGACTCATGGTGTATGCCGAATAGATTGAAGGGGAGAAACTTAAATAGAAGAGGGTGCATGATCCTAAGAGGGCCCGTTTTGATTGTGGTTATCCAGCTCTTGGGGTGGTCATATGGGTCGCTTCCAATAGGGCCAAGGTTCGAATGCTCGGGTTGCTAATGCTAGGGTGCCTCCTTCTAGGGCATCGGTTGGTGGTGGACATGGACATCCTTTGTGTGGAAAGTGTGGAAGCCTCACACAGGTGCTTGTTGGAGAAACTTGGGTGCTTGCTTTGGGTATGGTGATAAGAATCACAAAGTTGCAGATTATCACAAGAATCCTTAGAAAGGTCAAGGTCAGGTGGCTCAAGGTGGACAAGTCCATAAAAAAGCTCCGCAAGGTGTCGTCCTGAGGAACTATAGGTTTTATGCTCTTCATGCACGTCAAGAGGTTTGAAGAGGCTCCGGATGTTGTGATCGGTACGCTAAAAGTCTTTGATTTTTGTTGCTCCCTAGCACATGCAAGTGTACGCGGTCTCACAAGTAATACAGTGGCCTTGATTAAAGGGATGGGTTGCTAAACCCAAGACATCAGAGTGTATATAACACTCAATGGCCAACGATTTGTTGCAGACTTTAGGTCAAAAGAATAACAATTGTTACATCTTTTGATAAAATAAATAACTTCTACTAACTAAGATTACTTTCACGCAAAATATCATTAAAGGTGCAATTCTAGGGTTGTAACCTTTACGACTCTGTCTAGTCTTAATCATATTTATCTGTGTCTAGTTTCCTGATTATTGATTCATGGGGTTTAATTTACCTGAACAGGATTGCACGCCTCTGCTGGCCTACCGTTACTAACTGCCTAACTACATCATTCAGTGGGGATAGACAGACCAATAAAAATGCATTAAAGCTATCATCCCAAATATGAATCGACCAAGGTGTAAGGGTAATTATCACAGGTCTCCCTTACACGAATCAACCTAGTTTCCTAGTATTGAACAAGCTCCCTATGCTATTGTGTTCTATTCACTCCAACATCTCTTGAATCCAGAGTGAACAACAAATTTACTCCCTAGGTGATCAGGCTATGAAGTATAGATATAAATAACATAGGAATAATCAAAAGAAACCATCAAAGATGTCAAAATTTAAGAACTACATATAGTCTATGGCTCCAACCCCAGAATATAGAGGCTTAGCCACTCATGGATGTGAAATACATCATGAATGAAGTGGAAAACATTAAAAACCAAAAGCTAAAGATTAACTAACCAAATTATTCATGGAAAATAGTTCTCCATCACCTCTACAGTGTTTTTTGCGTAAAAACTGAAGTAAAAAAAACCTAAAGTCTGAGATAGAGAAATAATCCGTGACGCAGACCCCTTTTTTCTAGATTTCCACTTAAATTTGCTGATTGGACAATTTCGCACATTTTTAGTAGGTCCACGATGCAGACCTTGCACTTCCTTGGGATTCATGCCTTTTTTTAATCTTTTTCAACTTCTACAACCTTGCTCCCAGGTCTGCTAGTGAAATCATGGTCTTTTGGCTGCATCTACTGATTTTTATCTTTCACGTTCTAGGCTGTGTTATTCCATCAAATCCGCATTTAACCTCGAACTTCCCAATCAAAGCTAAATTCTGCATAAACACAACTACAGGCGCACTTGGCCCTACATCAGCAAAACAAGAGAAAATGACACTCAAACACCTATATTCTATTAAATTGTCCTCCAAATTCACTCTATTTATGGGCATTATTGGCTAATTAGGCATCTAAATATGCCTAAGATCACCAACCCACACTTAGAGTTTTTTCCATCCTTAGGTAAACCACTACACATACATGAGACTCCCTAATATAGTATGTACACTAACTATCATGCAATCGAACTCTCTGAATCACAATGAACACTTCTGATGCCTCTGGCGTAAACCATTTGCTCCTTACAATCCTATACACATGCGGACTCATGCAGAATATTTAACAGTTAATCTAGTTTTGAACCCTAAATGATCATGTACCCTCACCATGAAAAATCACCCATGCACATCATTACAAATCTAGTTAAACGATCAAGACTGTGTATACAAACAACTCTCACAATTAGAAAAGATATCTCAAATTGTTTCAAGATTCCATAAGCTTGCCCTTAATGTAAACATAGACCTAGTTGGAATTTTCCTTAGAGGATCATATAGGTCTTTATTTGGCTATAATGTAGGCTGTGGGTAGGTGAGATACATTAATGTATATGGCTGACATGGTTCATTTCCCATGCGCTCGTAGCACACACTACATCTCTTTTCATGCCCTTCTTGACTCACGACCCTTCGTTACCCTCCTTGATTTGACACTGTGAGTACTCCTATCTATGTAATCTAACCACAACATAACCCCCTATAAACAATTGGACACCCTAACAAACATTGACTAAGAAAAGGGAAATAATTAATAGAAATATATATATATATTTTTATATATCCAGTGCGTATGCACGATGGGTCCATGACGCGGTGGCATCGCAGACCAGCACCGTATTAACTAGAATATTTAAAGCCCAAGACAGTGAGCATCCACGATTACTCTACGACGCGGAAGCAACGTGAACCCCTACTGTTTTGGGAGACTCTTTCTACACTGCTTGGTTTTTTCTTTACATACTCTCGGGTGTCCACTCCCGTTCTCTCTTTTCTTATTCGCCATGCTCAAGCGCTAGGGAATTAGGATCAAAATTGGGTAATTCATCAAGAATAGGGGATTAGCTTGAAATATGGTTAAATAAAGAATAGGCTAAGGCTCAACAGGGCCGTCATTCAAAGAAATTCCTACATCATTTCCTCTGTTTCCGATTCCTCTTAAGTCTACTCTACATACAGGGCAAGTTCTCGAACTTATCACAACTGAGACTCACAATTGACTCACTCCCACATGGCACATTCTCATCACAAGGTTGGCACCAGAGTTCCTATTATTGTATTCCCATGAATTCATCTAATTAAGCATGCATACACCAGTGATTCAAAAGGTTCAAACCCTCACCCTTAACTATGTTCAAAGGTTCACGCTTGATGCCTTGTTTACATACTATTGCACTCTATATGAAATAGATTTGACGAATGCCCTTAGGATGGTCGTCATCCATCCATCATAGGGCCCCTCTCACTCAACTATAACTAACACACAACTAATATCAATATGCATACAACTACCAGTAATCCAATGCATTCACTAATTATCCATAGAAAAGCATCCATGCATCATAGTGGTAGTTAGCCAATATTTACAGACCCAACAAAATTAAAAGATGTCCAAACATAAACAAAAAGCAGAAATAAAAACATATTATCTTAATACATGCCAGAAATGGAATAATAGAAGCACCATCATAAAAAGGCATTCCCATTCAATCCTTAAATTTAGCACTATCCTCAGTGCTAACCATACATAACATGCAAGACGGGAACTGCGGTGCTCAGGCATCACCGGGTCTTGGTAAGATGGGATCACCCCTTACATACGCCAGAGGTGCATCATCTATGTCATCTTCCTCGGCCTCCTCATCATCCTCATCCTCGTGCGTCTCCCTTGGATCTGTAGGAACGTCATCATCTACCGATTCAGTGAATCGGGGTCCAATGCGCAGCACAGCTTTGGCATGATTGTTTAGGGGATATTCCACCTCAACCTGCTAGAGCTCTTCTCGTTTGGAAGGCCGGCATCCTGTGTGGCGTCTCAGCAACTCTAGGCCATACATGCGGCCTGCAATCAGATCATCCATGTAAGCCCTCTCTGCTGTAGTCAAGACCAGGCCCATATGCACCTCAGGCCCCTTAATGTTGGTGACAATATAGGGGGAGCTTAGATGACCGAGCAGTAGTCGGCCTCCTCCTCGGCCACACCTGTGACCAGACATAATGCAATAATAAGGCCACCAAAAGGCATATCTGCAACCCTTATGGGTCTGGCCTTCCTCATAGACATCCGGAAGATCGCCCCGTAATTCAATTGTATGACCACCATGATTGTGTACATAAGGCACACTCGGTCCCTCGTGACGTTGGTGAAGTGTTGCCCCGAAAGGAACGTGTGCATCATAATCTTTAACATGACCCAGGCCTCCTTAGATATGTGAGCAAATGGAAAGAAGAGATGGTAGCCCCGCTCCGCATGTCATACCCATCTAGTTGTGGATTGTCGCCCTGAAATGGTATGTCTGATAGCCTGATAGGGTGGGTGAAGGCACAACTCATTTAACACTCCTGCTGAGGGCTCTTCCGGGGTTCCCAAGATTTGATTGATCTCCAATGGTGAAAAGTTGACCTGGTAACCATAAACCTCTACTGTTTGGGACCTCGGTTCTTTTCTCATGTTGGCATAGAATTCCTTCACCAAGCTAAGATTGCAAGGCATTGGTGGTCGGAATAAAAACCCCAAACCCAATTGATTGCAATGATTAAGGATCTGGGGGAAATCATCCAGAAAGGAATCTTCATTAATAGAAACGTCGGGATAGTACTCGTCTCATCATGAGACTGGTACAACTTCCGTCCCTCCCGGTGTACAACATTGGTCCCATAACGAGGGTTCTAAGCCCTCCTAATGTCCCTGGGCACATCCGGGAGATCTCGTGGTCGTTTCCTGGAGGTGGGGGCTCTTTGTCTGCTAGATTTCCCACCTCTTCATGCACTGGAAGACATTTTTCCTGCAAAGCACAAGTGCAAAATTAGTGATTCACTCAAAATCGGGACCCTACACTTAAACTCAAGATCGTATGGCAAGGGTACTCATACTTCCCCAAGACATATGGGCTATATCACTGCCCCACTTCATGCCCCCATATCACAATTGACAGTTAAAAGAATATCACTTCACATTCAAGTCAATAACTAACAAATAACTCCCCAATCTTACACACAAGGGTTCAACCCCACACTTGCACATTTACATAAACACCAATCTATGTCGACATTAAGGCGAAGTGTATAGAAGACTACACCATCGCCCCTTTTTAGACAGTTTCAAGCACACCCCATAATCACCCTGTTCAAATTGTGTCCTTACACATGCATAGTTGGCCCATGCCAACATAAAAAACATTCATAGAACTATAGAACATGGGCAAGAACACATTATCCCCAATTTTTTTTTATTTTGAGTACAAATCTCAACCTAGGGTTTTCACCCCTCCAAATCAACCCCAACCTTGCCCTCAAGAACAGTCAATCTTCACCATGCCACCCACATACGTGAATCCCATAAGAACAAGAAAGACTCACTCTACTCCTTTACAATTTCAAAGAGCTACACACAAATTCGAACAATACGCACAAAAATCACATGAAATCAAAGTTAAGGGAACGTACCTAGCTTGGAGAGTGTGTGAGGTGGTGTGTACATCGTGGTCTGAGGGTGTGCATTGCGATAGTGTTTGAAATTATGTGGGGAGGTGGGAAAGTGACAAAGAAGAAGGGAGAGGAGAAGAGAGGGGGAAGAAACAAGGGTTGGGATCGGGGGTTGTAGAATTAAAAGGGGGAAAATAACGTTTGAAACAGTTGGGGAGGGGGAATTAAAGAGGTGGGGGCCACGTCTGAGTTGCCAATTTTTCTACTGTACCGCATTTACTCAGTGTTGCGAAAGCAACATGGAGTAACACTTAAGTGAAATTATTTGCGATTGCAGAAATAGTAAGCATTTGCATTTGCTCCATGATGCAGAAGCAATGCGAGTGCACACTTAACAAAATTTTCTTACCTGAGCATAGAAACAGTGAGGGTATACGTTTGCTCCGCAACGCGGAGTGAACGTGTACCCACACTTAGTGACATTTCCAACTGGCTCAGAAATAATAGGCATCCCCGATGGGTCCGCGTCGCGGTACCATCGCCAATGGTTACTATGTTGAGCAACACTGAACATTCGATTTTGAGCTTCGAGCCCCGAAAAATTTCTCGAACACCTGGACATGCTTCAAAAACACTAAACTAATGGATTAAAACTAGAAAACACAAAAACTTCCCAATGAATCATAGGGAATTAAGAATTTAAAATTTGACACATAATAGTGCAGGATCCGCGACGCAGAGTCATTACAGATCTACACTTGTGCGAATTTTTCTTCTCTTTTATACGGGACACACCTATTTGTCTAATTTTTTTATTTTTTTGAAACAAAAATAAACACAACTAAGTTACCTGACCACGGGTTGCCACCCTTGCAGCGCCTGATTTAACGTCGCGGCATGACGCATGTTATGCTCATTCCTCTTTGCCTAAATGAATGGCCTCCATTGTTTGATTTGCGTCCACACCATAGTAGTGCTTGGCCCGTTGACCATTCACCAAAAAGGTTTTATTTGTGGTCAAGTGCTTTAGCTCTACTACACCATGGGGTGTGGTTGCTACCACCATAAATGGTCCACTCCATTTGGACCTCAATTTTCTTGGAAACAGTTTAAGATGAGAGTTAAATAACAATACCTGTTGGCCCGGCTCGAAGTTTCGTTTAATTATATGCCGGTCGTGCCACGTCTTCATTCGCTGCTTATAGATCTTAACATTTTCGTACAATTAGAGCCGAAATTCATCCAACTCTTCCAATTGCTCCAGTCTTTTCCTTCCAGTGAGCTCAGGGTCAAGATTCAGCTTCTTAATTGCCCAATATGCCTGATGCTCAAGCTCTATGGGCAAATGACATGCCTTGCCATACACCATCTTATACGGAGAGTTTTCGATTGGAGTCTTGTAGGCAGTACGATATGCCCATACTGCTTCATCTAGCTTTTCTGCCCAATCTTTCCAGGTGGCATTCACGGTCTTTTACAATATCTGCTTCACTTTTTGGTTAGACAACTCCACTTGCCTGTTGGTTTGCGGGAGGTATGTTGTGGCCACCTTGTGCCTTATCCCATACTTTGCTAGCAAGTTCTTCACAGACTGGTTTAAGAAAAGGCTACCTCCATCACTCATAATGGCCTTTGGCCTACCAAACCATGTGAAGATGTTCTTACGGAGGAACTTTCTCACCACCTTTGCATCGTTGGTTGGAAGGGCTACTGCTTATACCCATTTGGATACGTAGTCTATAGCTACCAGAATATGGTGACAATCGAATGATGGTGGGAATGGCCCCATGCAGTCAATGCCTCAAACATCGAAGATCTCCACGTCCAGAATGTTGTTTAAGGGTATCTCATGCCTTTGGGATATAGCACCTGTCTTTTGACAAGCATCACAGGCCATAGAGAATTGCATTGCAGCTTTGAACAAGGTGGGCCAGAAAAAGCCAGATTGTAGTACATTTTGTGTATCCGGTCACCCCCATGATGACCCCCATATTGGGAGGTATGACATCTCTCTAGAATTTATTGCGTCTCTGTCTCTAGAACACACCTTCTTACCATGCTGTAAGCTCCCTGCTTGAATAGGTATGGCTCATCCCAAATATATGCCTTTGCATCGTGAGCTAGCCTCTTCTTCTGCTGATATGTTGCATCAAGTGGGAACACACCACTTACCAAGTAATTAATGATATCAGCATATCATGGTAATTGTTCCAACTTGATGCCTAACAGTTGCTCGTCTGGAAACTCTTCTCTTATTTGTAGTTGCTTACCTATGTGAACATCAGTCTCCAGACGAGGCAGATGGTCAGCAACCTGGTTCTCATTCCCCTTCTGATCTTTGATTTCAGTATTAAACTCTTGAGAAATAAGATCCATCTAATCAAGTGCGGCTTGGCATCGTTTTTGTTGAACAAATACTTCACTGTCGCATGGTCCGTGAACACCACCACTTGGGTTCGCACCATGTAAGCTCTGAATTTATCAAACAAGTATACTAGTGCCAGCATTTCCTTCTCAGTAATTATTTAGTTGCTTTGTGTTATATCCAAGGTTTTGCTGGCATAGTATATGGATTGAAAGATTTTATCTCTGTTTTGTCCCAGTACTGCTCTAACTGTTGTATCACTGGCTTCACACATAAGCCCGAACGGGAGACCCGAATCAGGTGCGACCAAGATCGGAGCCTCCACCAACTTCTTCTTCAGTGTTTCAAATGCCTGCAAACAAGATTCATCAATGTGAAATGGTACCTCTTTCTCCAGTAAAGTGCACAATGGCTTCACAATCTTTGAGAAGTCTTTAATAAACCTGTGGTAGAACCCGGCATGTCCCAGAAAGCTCCGGACTCCTTTGACTGAAATCGGTGGAGGTAGCTTGTCGATCACTTCTATCTTGGCTCTATCAACTTCCAACCCTTTCTTGGACACTTTGTGGCCTAAGACTATCCCCTCCTTAACTAGGAAGTGACATTTCTCCCAGTTAAGGACGAGGTTAGTCTCCTCGCATCTAGCTAGTACTCTATTCAAGTTCTACAAATAGCTCTCAAATGACTCCCCAAAGATCGAAAAATCATCCATAAACACCTCCACAGAGTTCTCTACCATATCATGAAAGATCGCCATCATCCACATCTGAAATATGGTTGGTGCATTGCACAACCCAAAGTGCATACGCTTGAAAGCATATGTCCCGTATGGGCAGGTGAAAGTTGTCTTTTCCTGGTCCTCAGTGCAATAGTGATCTAGTTGTATCTTGAGTACCTATCCAGGAAGCAATAATACTCCTGCTCAACAAGTCGATCCAACATCTGGTCAATGAAAGGCACGGGGTAATGATCTTTCCTGGTGGCATCATTCAATTTCCTGTAGTCCATTCAGATTCGCCACCCTATTTCCATCCTTGTCGGAATCAGTTCGTTCTTCTCATTTGTGATAACCGTCATCCCGCCCTTCTCGGGGACACATTTAACAGGGCTGACCTATGTGCCGTCTGATATGGGGAAGATGATCCCTGCATCTAGCCACTTTATCACCTTCTTTTTCACAACCTCCTTCATGATTAGGTTAAGCCTCCTCTATAGTTGAGCCACCCGCTTATGGCCCTCCTCCATGAATATCTTGCGCACGCATAGGGCTGGGCTGATACCATGGATGTCAGACACCTGCCACCTCATGGCTCTCTTTTGCTTTCTTAGCACTGCAACAACCACTTCTACCTAGGCTGCAGTCAATGAAGCAGACAAGATTACAGATAATATATTATTTTCGCCAAGAAACTCATACCTGAGATGTGATGGTAGCTGCTTCAACTCCAACTTAGGAGATTTTTCCGCAGAGGGTTTAGGAGGTGGTCCCAACACCCTATTCAAGGGGTTCATTCATATTTTTCAACATGCTCACATTGTGAGCATTCAACACAGTCTCAATTTTTCGGGCCTCCGCATTATCCACTAGCCCTTGATTTAACAGTACCCTAGCTAGTGGGTCTTCAATTTCAACCTGGCTCATAGCCACTGTAGTGTCTATGACTGTGATAGCAGTTAGGTCCTCATATGCAGCTGGTAACTTCATTACTTTATAGACATCAAACACCTCTACCTTGTCATAGGCTCACATGGTGAGCCGCCCTGCTACAACATCGATCAATGCCCCTCTTATAGCCAGGAATAGGCACCCAAGAATGAAAGGGACCTCAGGATCAAGCTCAAAATCGAGGATGATGAAGTCTACGGGGAAGATGAGAAACCCCACTTGGACTAAGACATCCTCGATTACTCCATCTGGCCTTGCAACAGACCAATTTGCTAGCTGCAATACAATAGTTATGGGCTTCGGTCTTCCAAGCCCCAGCTTCAAGAAGAGACATGAGGGAATGAGGTTTATGCTGGCCCCAAGATCACACAGGCCTCTAGCATTCAGTTTGCTCCCAATAGTTACTTGCATAGTGAAGCTCCTTGGATCTTTGAGTTTGGCTAGAAAGTGTGATAGGGCCATAGTCTCATACTCAGCCCACTTGGTCTTGTTCTCCATAATGTCCTTGACATACTTAGCATATTTTGGGATCCCCTACAAAACATCAATCAAAGGTAAGTTAATTTGTACCTGTTTCAGCAGCCCGATAAATTTCTGAAAATAGTCATCCTCTTTCTTCTTCTTGAGCATTTGTGGGAACAGAGGAGAAGGCTTTGGTAATGGTGTAGTCTCATCAGTACTTGGGCTAGGATTGCCAGCCTCATTATTTTGCATAGTATTTTGGTCCTCGCCTGTCTTCTTCTTGGGAACCAATTCCGTTAATAGCCTTCCGCTTCGTGTACTGACTGCATTCACTTGTTTTGGGTTGGGATCAGTGTTGCCTGGCAATCCCCCTTAAGGCCTAGAATTTGTTGAAGTGGCCAACTGTCCCAACTGCTTTTCTAAGTTCAGCAGATCTAGTTTGTTCCTTTGGATTTCTTCTTCTTGCCTATTCTGGTTGGCCGAGGTCTGTCTCAGCACCTCACTATCAGTCATGGTGCTCGGATTAGCCTATCTTGTAGGCTATTGGACCGGCTGATTGTGATATGCATTGCCGCGCTGTGGTGGCCCATGATTCTGAGTTTGGGTGGTTCCTCCAATTCTGGTTATAGGTATTCCCGAATCCTTGATAGCCTCCCCTGTTAGCATTTCCCACAAAGTTTACAGCCTCAGGATTGGATCCACAAGATTCAGCCGTATGATCTTCTCCCCCACATACATCACACCAACCCGATAGTTGTTGTTGTACTATATTCATGGGGGCTTGCTGTTGCCCTGTTGCCAATGGAACCTGCTGTTTTAGACCTAACGCTAGGTTGTTGAAATTCGTGGTCATCATGTTCTACATCGCTGACTTTTGGGCCTGCAGGCTGGCTATAGCATCAATCTTTAAGACTCCGGCCTGCTTCTGCACTGCTGGTCTGTTGGAACCCCCATTCCACTCCGGGTTGCCCTGGGAAATTCTATTAAAAGAGCGTATAGTTCATCATACGTCTTCTTCAATGCTTGACCCCCTGCAGCAGAATCAAGAAGAATTTTGATATTGGGTTCAACCCCTCAATGAAGGTATGGATCAACACCTCATTAGCCTGGCAATGGTGTGGGCAATTGATCAATAACGGTTTGACCTGTACCATGCCTGATATAAGTTCTCTCCATCCCTCTACTTGAAACTTAGGAATTCACTTCTTAGCTTAGCTATCTTACCCGATGAGAAGAATTTGGTAAGGAACTTTCAGGCCAAATCATCCCAGGATGTAATGGAGTTTGGTATCTCTATCTACAACCACCTTCGGGCTTCCCCCAATAGTGAAAATGGGAACAATGTCATCCTCACATAATCATGATTCACTCCGGGGGAATGAAAGTATCAACAATCTCAAGAACATTCTGAAGATGGACTTGTGGGTCTTCATGAGGAAGCCCGGTGAATTGCCCAATAGAGTGTAGCAACTAGACCATGTTCTGTTTGAGCTCCCACCGGCCACCAGGCTCAGGTTTGACAAAATAGCTTGTGACATTTGTAGTTCTTGGGATTGCTATGTCCCGTACTGGCCTCGGTACTGGTATTGGTACTGCATCAGCAGCCGATGCTACTGGTTTGGGTAGGTTGTTGTTTGCCATGTTTTCTACAATAGGATCAACCTCCACCTTATTGTCCTCGTGATCCTCCAGCTCAACTAATTCAATTGGCGGTGTTCCAAACAAAACCCCTGTTCTCTTTGATTGACGAAAACAAGAGTCTTGATCTTTCAATTTAGAACTCGCTTTCCAGCATAGAAACTCCACTAAGATCAAATGTAGTGATCACCACAACACAAGATAACTTTGATAATAAACAAATACTTTTCAAATCCCTAGTAATGGTGCTAAAAACTTGTTGCTTCCTAGCACACGCAAGTGTATGCGATCTCACAAGTAATACAGTGGCCTTTATTAAAGGGCTGGGTTGTCAAACCCAAGGAATTTGATTGCAATTAGTACTCTCTCTTAGTTATCATACTTATGGTGCTTTAATAAAAAGAGTTCTTGTTTTAGGGAAAATAAATTATAAAATAAATAACTTCTACTAACTAAGAAGACTTTCACGCAAGATATCAATTAAAGGTGCAATTCTAGGGTTGTAACCTTTATGACTCTTTCTAGTCTTAACGTATCTATCTATGTCTAATTTCCTGATTATTGATTCATGGGGTTTAATTTACCTGAATAGGGTTGCACGCCTCTTCCAGCTTACCGTTATTGACTACCAAACTACATCATTGAGCGGGAATAGATAGACCAATAAAAATGCATTAAAGTTATCATCTCGTATATGAACCAAGCAAAGTGTAAGGGTAGTTGTCACAGGTCTCCTTTACACGAATCAACCTAGTTTCCTAGTATTGAACAAGCTCCCTATGTTATTATGTTCTATTCACTCCAACATCTCTCGAATCCAGAGTAAACAACAAATTTACTTCCTAGTTGATTAGGCTATGAAGTATAGATATAAATAACATAGGATTAATCAAAAGAAATCAGTCATAGATGTCAAAAGTTAAGAACTACACATAGTCTATGGCTCTAACCCCAGAATATAGAGGCTTAGCTGCTCATGGATGTGAAATACATCATGAATAAAGTGGAAAACATTAAAAACCAAAAGCTAAAGATTAACTAACCAAATTCTTCATGAAAATAAGTTGTCTGTCGCCTCTATAGTATTTCTTGCATAAAAACTGAAATCAAAAACCTAAAGTCTAAGATAGAGAAAAAATAAAAATCCCATTTTTCAACATTTCCACATCAGGTCCTCAAGTCCGTGACGTAGACCTCTTGTTTTTTGGATTTCCGCTTAAATTTGCTTACTAGACAATTTCACACATTTTTGAGTAGCTTCGCGACGCGGACCTTGCACTTCCTTGGGATTCACACCTTTTTTATTTTTTTCAGCTTCTGCAACCTTGCCCCAGGTCTGCTAGTGAAATCAAGGTTTTTTGGCTGCATCTACTGATTTTTATTCTTCACGTTCTGGGCTATGTTATTCCAACGACTCCGGGTTTAACCCCGAACTTCCCAATCAAAGCTAAATCATGCATAAACATAACCAACAGGCACATTTGTCCCTACATCAGCAAAATAAGAGAAAATGACACTCAAACACCTATACTCTGTTAATTTGTCCTCCAAATTCACTCAATTTATGGGCATTATTAGCTAATTAGGTGTCTAAATATGCCTAAGATCAATTTTGATGCTTATGCTTTGCTTGGCCTGGGTGCAAACCTATCTTTTGTAACTCCTCTGTTAGCTATTAAGTTTGGTTTGAGTTTGGAAATTTTGAGGGATCCTTTCTTTGTTTATACTCCCGTGGCTGAATTGGTTATTGCACATAGGGTCTATCATAGTTATCTTGTTTTTTGTGTTACATAAGGTTTTCCCATGTGGTTTTATGGAACTTGAAATGTATGACTTTGATATGATTCTTGGGATGGATTGGTTGCATGCATCATATGCCTCTATAGATTGTAGAACGCGGAAGGTCAAGTTCCAACCTCCCGGTGAGCCCGTTCTTGAATGGAAGGGTAGTGACTCTGCTATTAGGGGTCGATTTATTTCCTACATCAAGGCACAGAAGATGATCTCTAAAGGGTGCATTTATCATATTGTGAGAGTCAAGGATGTGGAGTCTGAATCACCTACTCTTGAGTCAGTTCTGGTGGTGAATGAGTTTCAGAATGTGTTCCCCGAAAACTTGCCCGGTGTTCCTCCTGAAGGGAAAGTAGACTTTGGCATAGATCTTCTTTCGAATACTCAACCTATATCTATTCCTCCCCATCGTATAGCCCCAGCTAAGTTGAAAAAGAGTTGAAGAATCAGTTGATGGATTTGTTGAAGAAGGATTTTATCAGGCCAAGTATATCTCCATGGGGTGCTCCGTTCTTATTTGTAAGGAAGAAAGATTGATCCCTTCGGATGTGTATTGATTATAGGTAATTGAATAAGGTGACTATTAAAAATAAGTATCCATTTCCTAGGATCGATGACCTATTTGACCAACTCTAAAGGGTTACTCATTTTTCAAAGATCGACCTTCGTTTCGGGTATCATCAGTTGAAGGTTAGAGAGTGTGACATTCCCAAGACGACTTTTTAGATAAGGTATAGACACTTTGAGTTTGTGGTGATGTCGCTTGGCCTAACTAATGCACCAGCTGTGTTTATGAATCTTATGAATTGGATATTCAAGTCATTCCTGGATAGCTTCTTAGTTGTTTTCATTGATGATATCCTCATTTATTCTCGAAGTAAGTGGGAGCATATGGATCATTTGAGGTTGGTTTTATAAACCTTGAGAAAGAAGAAGTTGTATGCCAAGTTTAGCAAATATGAGTTTTTGTTGGGTGAAATTGCCTTTCTTGGTCATGTGGTATCCGGTGATGATATAAAGGTGGAACCGAAAAAGACTGAGGCCGTGAAGAATTGGCCTAGAATGTCGACTCCATTAGACATTTGACATTTTCTTGGGTTAGCGAGTTATTATAGGAGGTTCGTTGAAGGGTTCACATCCATTGAATCTCTGTTGACTAAATTGACCCAAAAGAAAGTTAAGTTTGTGTGGTCGGATGAGTGTGAAAAGAGTTTCCAGATTTTGAAAGATCAGCTTACATCAACTCCTATTTTGACTCTACTAAATGGTTTGGATGGGTTTGTGGTATATTGTGATGCTTCTCAGATTGGGTTGGGTTGTGTACTTATGCAACATGGTAAGGTCATAGCTTATGCATCAAGGCAATTGAAGGTACGTGAGCGTAATTACCTGACTCATGACCTCGAGTTAGCGGCGGTGGTGTTTGCTTTGAAAATTTAGAGACACTGTTTGTACAGGGTGCATGTTGATGTTTTCACCGATAACAAGAGCTTGAAATTTGTGTTCACTCAAAGGGATCTTAACTTGAGGCAAAGGAGATGGTTGGAACTCCTAAAGGACTACGACATGAGTGTTCAATATCATCCTGGTAAGGCGAATGTGGTGACTGATGCTCTTAGTAGACTTTCTATGGGAAGTGTAGCTCATGTTGAGGAGGAGAAGAAGGAGCTGGCAAGGGATGTTCACCGTTTGGCTAGGGTGGGTGTTAGGTTGGCCGACTCCAATGATGGTGGTGTACATGTTCAAAATGGGGATGAATCCTCAATAGTTGTTGATGTGAAGGCTAAGCAAGATTTAGATCCATTCTTGGTTGAATTGAAGAAATCTGTTTTCAAAAAGAATATAGAGGTTTTCTCCCATTGGGTAGATGGTGTACTTCAGAATCAATATCGGTTACGTATTCCGAATGTGGATCATTTTAGAAAGGTGATCATTAGTGAAGCCCATAACTCTCATTATTTCATTCACCCGAGATCTACTAAGATGTATCAGGATTTGAAAGAGGTGTATTGGTGGCATGGTATGAAGAAGGACATAACTAAGTTTGTATCTAAATGCCCAAAGTGTCAACAAATGAAAATAGAGCACCAAAGGCCCGGTGGGTCGGATCAAGACATTGAGATTCCTACTTGGAAGTGGGAGGATGTGAATATGGATTTTATGGTTGGTTTGCCTCAGACCCGAAGGTAGTTTGACTCCATTTAGGTTATTGTCGACCGAATGACTAAGTTGGCTCACTTCTTACTGGTTAAGACTACTTTTGGTGCTAAGGCTTATGCAAAGTTGTACATCCGAGAGTTGGTAAGATTGCATGGGGTGCCTATGTCTACCATATCATATCGGGATACCCAATTTACTTCTCACTTTTGGAGGTCGTTTCAGAAGGGACTTGATACTAAGGCCAAGTTGAGCACCACCTTTCATCCTCAAACTGATGGATAAGCCGAGAGGACAATTTGAACCTTAGAGGATATTGAGGGCTTGTATGTTGGAGTTCAAGGCTGATTAGGATAACTATCTTCCACTCATTGAGTTTGCTTATAATAATAGCTTCATGTTAGCATTGGTATGGCACCCTTTGAGGCTTTGTATGGTAGGAGATGTAGATCCCTGGTAGGGTGGTTTGAGTTGGGAGAGGTGGCTTTGATTGGCCTGGACTTGGTGGTGGAGGCTATGGAGAAAGTGAAGTGATTAGAGAGACGTTGAATATGGCCCAAAGCCGCTAAAAGTCCTATTCAAATGTTAGAAAGGGGGATATTGAATTTCATATTGGAGATTGGGTGTTTGTGAAAGTCTCACCTATGAAGAGAGTGATGTGTTTTGGCAAAAAAGGCAAGCTAAGTCCCTAGTATATAGGCCCTTATAAGGTTATTGAGCGGATTGGGAATGTGGCTTATAGGTTGGAGTTGCCCTCGAATTTGAGTTCTACCCACCCAGTCTTCCATGTTTCTATATTGAGAAAGATGGTTGGTAATCCTAACATTATTGTGCCTTTGGAAGGTATTGACGTGGAAGAGAACTTGTGTTATGAGGAGATTCTGGTAGGGCTTTTGGATAGTCAAGTGAAATGGCTTCATAGCAAGGATGCAGCTTCAGTAAAAGTGCTTTGGAGGAACCAACACATTGAGAGTGCTACTAGGAGGCGGAATTGGATACGATGAAACAATATCCCTATCTTTTCCAATCTACTCAAGCTTAAGGTATTAGGTTCTTCCTTTCCTAAGTGGTCCTAATCCTTCCATTCTTGAGTCTCACGGCATGACATGCTTACATGTGCATTAAAATGATTTCTACAATGTTTTGAA
Organism: Solanum clarkiae; assembly: GCA_011800125.2. Taxonomy (NCBI): domain Eukaryota; kingdom Viridiplantae; phylum Streptophyta; class Magnoliopsida; order Solanales; family Solanaceae; genus Solanum; species Solanum clarkiae. Next base: position 12,779 of record JAABOM020076000.1, on the reverse strand, counting down.
TGATTTTATTATGTTTCGACATGAGTCTTAATGACTTTATGATTTTCAAATGGTGAACTATGCATGGTAACTTGTGTTTAGAAGTTTCATGTTCTAATCCAAGCCCTTCAAGCCTTGTTCTTGCAAATTCGAGGATGAATCTTCCCAAGGGAGAGATGATGTAATGACCCGGGTTTTGTATGACTTCATCGAAACTTGAGAATTTTGTTTTGGACAAAAATTGCACCAAGGGTCGTCTCAAGGGAGACCACATGGCCAGTGTCAGGTCATATGAGTCGTGCGGCCTCCAGTGAGACAATATTTGCCTTAATTTTAGGTGTTAGCCCTTGGTGTGGAGTTACAAGCTAAGGCACGCCACACTAGCACCATACATGGGATGTGACACTTCACGGATCGTGTGGAGGAACCATGTGGTGGCTTGAGCTTGAAACCCCACCATTTGGGGCTAACTGAAGGGACACGACCACTCACACGGCTAGTGTACCCTCACACGGGTCGTGTGGCCAACCGTATGGCTTTCGGATTAAAAATTATTCTAATTATCGAATCACCATCTTGTAACATTTTCATGAAATTTTCCCAAGTGTAGGCATACGGGCACCTACACGGCCCGTGTAGCTCCACACGGTTCATATGGCCCATCTGTGTAGCTCCACACGGTTCGTATAGCCCATCTGTGTAGCTGACTTTTTCGCCAAAATTTTTCTAAGTGTTGGGTGATGGTTCCGGACTTTCGTCAAATGAATTTTAGTCCAAGTGTTGGTTCACGAGCACTCCGCACGAACCTTGTAGTGCCACACAGCCCATGAACCCACCCTTGAATTGATGATGGACAATTTTTCCATCCATTTCTTTAATGGTATTTTCGTAATTTAATTTATTCTAATGACTTTTTAGGACTTCCTATACTATCTTAAGAATTCCTAATAACCTAAACCCTAATCCTGGTATTCAAAATCGCTCCTCACATTTGAAAAAGACTCACACACTCCTCTCGAGAACAGTTATGGAAATTCAAGCTTAGGGATCAAGGCAAACTCAATCCTTCTTCAAATTTCTCTTGGAATTTCCTTCATTTGGTCTAGGTATGTAGGTTAGATATTTGTTCCTTTCAACCAAAGAGAGCCAAATTTTTTTTAGCACTTTTTATGAATTTTTACTCATTTTAAAGTTGGGTTTTCAATTGTGTTGTTTATTAAATTCAATTAATGTATGGGTTATACTTATATGATGATTTTAAATAGATTTAAACTATTATAATATGAATTACATTGGATTTATAAAATTATGAATATGCATGTCCCTTTTCAAGGCTTGTTTATGCATGGGTGATTATATTATGATTTTAAATGTGAATTTAATTATGTTTCACTTGAATTTTATATTATATTAATGATTTTAGATTGAATCTCAATTAGCCATAGTATTCCCATATCATTCATGTCATATGCATTCATGTGCATTGGAAATTTTGAAAATTATGAAGTGAATTAAGCCCAATTAAGTATTATGATATGATTTTGATAAGATATTGGTTCTGAAAATAATGTAATCACATATATGTTTATTGATTATGGTTCTTTGAGAATTTTAGGTGCTTGCACCATCTTGTATATGAATGGGGTATTCCAATGCATGAGTATTATGACTACGAATTATGATTTTGGCATTTGAGCCTAAGTTAGAATTATTATGAATAAGTGTTTGGTTTTTAAGACTAAGAATGCATTGGAATGATTTAGGAAAAATGATCATTGCCTCTTTTGAAAGTATATATATATTCTTGTGGGATGACGACTTAACACCGATGTATTGGGGGCGTTAAAGCTATCCCCAAGGGCCCTCTCGCTTTCCTTAAACTATGTGCATAGCACAGGTTCCTTTCTAAAATGGGTGTTGTTCCCATAAGAAAAGATGCCTCTTAAATGGGTATTGTTACCATAAGGAGAAGACATGATATGATATGATGTGATATTCTATGAAAATTCTACCCGAAATGGGTGTTGTTCCCATAAGTAAGGTTACTTCATACGAAATAGGTGTGGTTCCCATAAGGTGAAGTATGGTTTACCTTTGGCAAGTAGATCAGCTTTTTATCGATGAGGGGATTTCATTGGGACTCCAAGTAATAGCTCATTTGGTCTTACTCATATCGGTTATGGTCACATTCCCACTATATTTATGAGTATCATTTGCGATTCATGCATCATGAATTTCATGGCATCTTGTTATATTACATTCCTTGCTAGATATCTCTTTTTATATTATGTATCTTTGTCATCTAATATTAAAGTGCAGGTTTGGTAAGTCACATGCATTGTATCACGCCTCGAGTTCACACCCTAGGCATGGTCGGCACCCAAATCAATTTCTGGTCCCAAGCGAACTACTTGACCTGACGACTTACTCAATAGAAGACTTAAATAATCATGGAAAGGCTTCAAAATGACAAGCTAAGATTATCAAACTATCTGAATAAACTGAAATGAGAAATATTTCAACATTAACTTAAATAAACGAGAACTGAAGTACTTGATACATAGTCTATGGAACCTCTACTATAATAGTCTCAAACTACTACTAGGATAGGCCCACGGTAGCCATAACTGAAAAGAAAATGTTGGAAAAGGAAACATAATTAATGACTCCAAGCCACTAATTGATAAGAGGCCTCACCGATAACTAGATGAGTGTCTGGTCCTTAATGAAGCGACTGCTAAGGGACTTTGTCACATGCGTCTGCATCATAAAATGATGTAGGTCCTAAGGACGTCAGTACGTGGAATGTACGGTATGTAAAAATGGCCAAAATGGAAACTCAGGGTGATGCAATATTTTCAAAGTAAGTAAATCATATTTCAGAATAAAGTAACATAAGCAATAAATACCATGTATACTGAAAATAAATATGCTAAAAATCCGTATGTAAAACTTAACTTGCTTTATCTTGGGGAGTTTCTCTAACCAAAAATCATCACTATGAACTTCATGGTGATACAGCGTCTTGCCCACGCTGCCAAGTCGTCCCGTATTTTGTCGGGCGGGGGACGAAAAACTAGGGGAGTTGATCCATCCCAAAACTGGGTCATCTCAGTGGCAAGTGAGGAGTTGTACCTTGGTACGATCCTATCCTATGCTGGCTATGTAGTTTATGAGTTCAAGTTATTAATTCTACTCTCACTCATATCGGTGCCCAATACTACTCCCAAAATAACTTATATATTGCTCACAACTTTTGGGGCTTAGCCCAACTTAGCTTTTCTTAAACTTTTCTCAATTTGACACTATTATTGCACTGAAAATGATATCATTACAAGTATCTCAAAAGCATAATTGGGTTACTCAGCTATAGTGCAAACACAAGGTTTTAAAAATACTTCTTAGACTTAATTTAACTGTAAACTTTATGACTATTCATAAAATACATAAAGAGTCCTCATAGTTCAACAATAGCTATAAATTCTTGTTTCAATAACTTAAATCAATAGTAAATTCAACAAGAGTCATGATACTTATCAAGAATTTATGCATTAATAGTACTTTAATAAACTTTGCAAGAAATAAAAGGGAACTTTGATCTCAACTTGTAGTTGGAACCTTGGGTGAAAATTAGTATTTACGTTTCTAAAATATTAATAAAATAACTTTTGGAGAGCCTTACATACCTGAGGAATTAGTTCTTGGAAGGATTTGGGGAGGATTCTTAAATGCCCTAGCTAGTTTCTTAATTCTACATTTTGAGTCTCTTGGAAGGTTTTTTTTTAAATATAAGTGTGAATTCATACATTTTAGGGACTAAATTTGGGTGAAAATCGGCTAACTTAGGCTTAAGGAGGCTGGAAAAAGTTGGAACTACCCTTCCTTAAATAAAAGAAAGAAAAATCTGCCTGATACAATGTGTCTTTGTTGAGCCTAGGATGTGGACATGTGTATTTTTCTATTTTTCATGAGTTCCAGATTCTCATTGAAAACTTGGAAAAAAATCTCAAGTGTGGTTCCGCGTACCAGGCGCGTCACGCCCTTGCCGAGAACCCTCACTGCCCAGAAATAAATTAGCAAAAATTTTATTTCGACTTGGTTGCTCTAAAATTGAGTCGAGATCATTTTCCTACTCAGTTTTTTGTGCTAATTGCAAATCCGATCTTGAATTTGTGAATGGAGCACGGGAAGATGCGCTATGCGCATGGTTCCTTTCTAGGGGTATTTTGATAATTTTACTGGGTGTCACACATTACATCCCGCATACATAGTACATTCAAACATACTAACACATACTTTTGTCTACAAGATCTCACCATGTGGGGATCGAGGACTTTGATCATCCACTGTTTCACTCTTAGCTCAAATCTCAAGTTTGCTTATAGTGGTGAGTTATATCTTCCAAGGACGATCCACCATCCTTCTGCCAATGTTGCCTTTTATCTCCTTTACTTACTTTGAGGGTGAGCCCGGGGTATGTCTTGGCCCCCAACCTATGTTATGTTAGAGGCATTGTTAGACACCTTGTAAACTCCTTTACGTTATATGTTAAGTGGTACGGTTGAAGTTTATGTTATGGCTTGGTTACCTATTGGCAATTATTATGTAATTTGGCTATAAGACTTGTGGTTTGATTATATATCATGATGGAAAGATCCTAAGTCCCGAATTGCCCCCATAGCATGAGTCCTATTTACTGGCCCCTTAGTCTTATGTGCTATATGTTATGTGGATCCATATTAATCTCTTTCCTTGAGATATCCCCATAGTGTGAGTTCTGCTTGCCTATCCTTTAGAACAATGTGTTTACTTTTGAATGCGCTTCCGAACCAATGATGTGAATTTTGGTACTTTGAGGCTTGTTTAGGGACTCTCGGGTTCCCATTTGTCGTATCACTCCTAGACCATAGTTTCGGGTCATGACAATTTAACTGTTACTTTAGTTTAGAAATGTCATTATAGAGTATATAATGTATTCTATGTATCAGTAAACTTGGTGCTATATTTAAATCTATAGATACATTATATGAATCTATTCATACACAAAAATTTTAAAAGCTAATAAATACGTCAGTTGCATCAGCAGAATAATATTCATCTTCTGTAATCTCCATAAAACTTGCAGGAACAGGACTTTGAGGAAGAGTAAATAAATTGTCAGTGTGATCATGAGGTCCCCTATGGTCAGCCGGGGCTAATATGTCATTGATATCCTTCAAATTTCAGAAAAAATTCAAATAAATCAAAAACAAAATACTACATAATGAGGTCAACAAGTTAACTTTGATAAATATGTATTTGTTACCTCCTCATAAATGGGGACATCTTTCCCAAGAGCTCTCATAGTATCTTTATGATTTGATTTTATCAGTGTCTCCAGAGAAATGATCTTACGATCAAGTCCGTTAACCTTGCGATCAAGTCCATTGACCTTATGAGCAAATTCTTTGAACCTATGATCAACCTTAAAAAAATAAAATAATTTGAGTAACTTTCAAGTTTGTTTCTATAATAAAACAAATTGACTGTTGATACTCATATATTTCTTCAAAAAATGCTTAACTTGTTTCAATACAATTGTGTCGTCGTGTTAAGCTTGTGGTGTTGATTAGTCCGGAGGATCAGATGCTGATAGATGTGCTTCACCCTCTCTATGGATTTGTGCTTGAAGTACAAGCTTTCTAGTTTTGGTAATTTGCACAGGGATAGATTTTTTTTCCTTGCGCAGCCATTCTCTTTTTTAGTGGTTGTGGGGATGTTGAATCAACAATGCGCCTTGACCTTCTTAACAGATGTTCAGGTGGTTCAGTGTAAAATCCTCAAAATCAGACAAGACCTTTTTTTCTAAACACTTCACATGAACACGTGTTGTTGATATTATAGTCGATGTTACTGGTACAGATTCGGGAGCATCTACCGAGTCTAGTAGCCGGAGAGATGCCAGTTCTTTGACAGTTGGGACTATATTGGAACATGGGACCTGACAAAAATAAGAAAAAGCGGAAAATAATAACCTGTGTTTCACCATTTTTTTGTACCCAACTTTTGCATTATATGTATTATTTGTGTCAACAGTTTATATGTATTATTTGTATCAGTAATTCACAAACTATGAAATCATGTAAAGATTTTGATTTTAATATAAAGATAAGGACCTCGATGAACATGGTAGACAGGAAAGTATCAAATTTTGGTCTCTGTCCAATAACTTGCCAATTCAGAGTTCTTGGGATGTGATTCCTGTTTTTTATAGCAGCCTTTAGCAACTATTGAAGAGTACTCGTACATCCAAATGTTAAGAGCATATGGCATGTCATAGAATCGATAAAGTTGTTTTCCAGCCGTAAAGTTTTATCTAAAGCTTTTAATTAGTTTGTCATACATAGTAAGCCCCTAAGAATATTGTACATAAGTATCATCCTCAACCATGTGAAAGTCATCAACTAGAACAGGAGAATCTGGCAATTGGGAGTACAAGAATGTGTAAATGAAGTATAGAATTGTCATTCTAAAAGCATCATCATAATTATCCCACTAAGCCATCAAAAATCGAGAAGTTAGATGGCCTTGATTGACACTTATATTTGGCTCGGAAAAATATTTTTGCATCAACTTACTAGGAGATTCATTGGTGTATTGGAAATCATCGATGTTGTCGATGCAATTCAACCCGGTGATGATGAAAAACTCTCCCTGACTGAATGCAAGTATATTTCCCTTGCCATGTCTGATGTGGATTACATCTTCATTTTCATGCTTAATCTCCATCAACAGAAGACATTTCATTATTTGTCCTTGAAAATTTGACATAATCATGTTCAGGTAAGGGCCAAAAATGGACTGATGAAACAAGGCTAATGCACCTTCACTGATGTATTTTTTGATATCTTCAAGATAATTCTAATTGTTTATTATTCAAATTTTTAACGAATGCTTGGGGACTTCCTTTATGACATTGTTTCTTGCATTAATACAATTTTTTTAATTTATTCAAACCAAGTATTAAATGTTGTAGATGCAGTAACCATTGACAAAAATATATATTGTTGATACCAAAAAACTGTACAATTGATACAAATAATGAACAACACATATCATGAATAATGAGTTATCAACACTGGAACAAACAATTATTGCTTGAAATTTATTGTCACATGTTAATAAATTTGATTAATGAACAACGTTGATACATAGTGAGTAATCAATAGTGTAACAATAAACATTCTTGTAAGTTAATGATACATGCCAAGAAGTGCAATAATTGCTTAAAATGTATCATTGTTGGTAATAAATAAGATACTAGATGTTGATACAATTATATACTTGAGAGATCTGATATGATTAAATTTGTATCAGTATTGGTAACCTTATTGTAGCATGTATCAGTATTGATATTGTTGATATAAATTGTATAATACTGATACAAAATAATTAAAATTTTTGCAATGCCGATACAAAAATTTGTGAGTTGATACAAGATTTACATGAAAGACATAAAATATTGTTATAGTGTTCAAAAAAAATGGACAAATACTTTTTATTTATTGATCATTGATACAATCAAAGATTTGCTATACACACTACATAACTGATACAAAAAAAATTCATTAATAACAACATTCAACAGACGCATGTTCACTCAACCCAATAAAATAATTTTGATACAAGATTTGAATCAACAAAAAACAAGAAAACTAACAAAAATTGTAACTTTTGGCAATGGGGTCGTGATGCAACTTTAACGGATTTTTTAGATTTCTTGGCATATTTTTCTCCCTTTTTTGTTGGGGATTCATTTTTCTTTCTTTTCTTCAACTTATTTTGAGATTCTTCGCTTGATTTTGGTGTGGTTGCTTCCAAATCAACTTTCATGGATTCTAATGCTCATTTGTTGCAATTGTCTGGTGACTGAGCAACATCACTTTGATTAACAACGTTTGATTTATCGATTTAGTCATTCTGTGTGGGTTCGTTTGTTGTATGGGGTGAGGAAGATGGAGCATTCTCTATAGCCATGGAGAATTTTGGACAGGGTAGAGAACTTGGTGGAATAGAGTTAGGTATAGATTGGAAAGGGGAGGGGGGGAGATCAGATTGTTTTAAGTTTTTAGGATTATTTTTTATTACAATTTTAAAAAGGGAAGAAAGCAATTTATTACGGAAAAGATTGAAATTGACGCCTAAGAAGTAGGCATCAGCTAGGAATAATGGTGGCATGGATAGCGTATCAATAGTAGATTGAGAGAAGTTGAAAAGATGGGACAATTGTAATTAAATTAAACGGTTGGGATTTTTCAGAATTATGTTAACATAAATCATGTATTTGTGTAATTTTCATTTTAAATTTATTGATATTGTTGGTTTGAATATTTAAGTGTGAATTTATGAATATGAATTTTTGGATTGTAGTTTGAATTGAGTTTTTTGAATTAGACTATAAATTTGAGTGTTCATCAGTTTTAATTGCTTTTTTAGACAAGGTAGAGAACTTGGTGGAATAGAGTTAGGTATAAAATGGAAAGAGGGGGGAGGGGCAGATCAGATTGTTTTAAGTTTTTAGGATTATTTTTTACTACAATTTTAAAAAGGGAAGCAAGGTATTTATTACGGAAAAGATTGAAATTGATGCCTAAGAAGTAGGCGTCAGCAAGGAATAATGGTGGCGTTGATAGTGTATCAATAGTGGATTGAAAGAAGTTGAAAGATGGGACAATTGTAATTAAATTTAATGGTTGAGATTTTTCAGAATTATGTTAACATAAATCATGTATTTGTGTAATTTTCATTTTAAATTTATTGATATTGTTGGTTTAAATATTTAAGTGTGAATTTATGAATATGAATTTTTGGATTGTAGTTTGAATTGGATTTTGTTGAATTAGACTATAAATTTGAGTGTTTGTTAGTTTTAATTGTTTTGTTCTTGAAGTTAAAAGTCAGTTTTAGAAGTAAAAAGTTATTGACATTGTTGGTTTGAATATTTAAGTGTGGATTTGTGAATACAGATTTTTGGATTGTAGTTTGAATTGGATTTTTTGAATTAGACTATAAATTTGAGTTTTGTTAGTTTTAATTAATTTGTTCTTGAAGCTAAAACTTAATTTTAGAAGTAATGAAGGTAGAAGTTAGAAATATTGACATTAGAAGTATTTGAACTTAGAAGTAAAGAAATGTTGAAAGGTAGAATATACTAACATAATTAGAACTTATATAGAGCTATTGTAACTCCAATTAAGTTTGGATTCTAGTTATGAATTGGATATATTGAACTTTAATTTTGAATTTTATTTGGTGTGTATATTTGAAGTTTGTACTTTAACATAGAAAGTTTAAATAGTTGAACTATAATTTAGAAATATTGGTTGAATATATGTTAAGTTGTGCACTTTAAATTAGGAAAATGTAGGTTGAATGTCATGAAATAGACTTTAAATCGTGAACTTTAAGTTAGGAAATTTGAATTCTCTATTTTAGATGCTTGTACATTAGTTGTACTTTAAATTTAAAAGATTGTACTTGAACTTAGAAAAATCAAACTTGCATGTGTAAATTTTGAACTTCAGAATTTTTACATCATTGTAGGATATATTATGTCACGCCCCGAGAGGATACCCTAGGCGTGGCCGGCACTCAGAGTCTATTCCTCACCCCCAAGCGAACCACTCAGCCTCATCACATTCGTTCAATCACATTCTAATAGTGGAAGATATGAGTTATAAGAATACGTAAATAAAGGAAATAGCACATGATAAATAAAGGCCGAAGCCCAAACATCTCATCTATAAACTAAGCAAGACTAGTATGAAAGAAAACTAGTCAACATAACTTCCAATCACAACTCAATAGTCTAATCTATGAAGCCGCTAAAACATCTAGATGATGGTGCCAATGACAGACCCATGGCTACCTCTAGATAGAATAAGATAAGTCTAACTCAAGCTAAAATGAAAACATAATGTCCTCCGAGAGTAGGGGAGGGCTCACCAATCAACTAAAAGCAAATATGTCCTCAAAATGGCGCTTGTTGATGAGCGCTAGTACCTATCTCTGCATCATGAAAATATATAGGTCCAAGTGGACGTCAGTACATGAAATGTGTGAGCATGTAAAATGGCAGAAAGAAACATATAAAAGAAGAACAACATCAACTCAAATAGCTCAACCCAAGAAATAGGAAACTCAGTCATCATGTCAAGAGTCTAAAGTAAGAATGTAATTTAGACAATGACTACTCATCTATCATCTATGTCTCATCCAGTTAGAGTACTATCAAGGCCTATTTGGGAGTTTCTCTAACCAACAACCATCACTTATGAGCTAGTGATGATACAACAAAGCGATGTCGTTGCCACATCCATTTAATACCCTGTCGGGGGTATATATCATCCCGTCAGTAGATCTAAAATCAGTAACATCAAGTCTGTATTTTGGGACAATAGGAAACATTAGATTTATGGTTCAACCCTCTCCTACGCCATAGATATTGAGTTCAAGTTGGACTTACTCTTATTCAATTCGGTGCTCAATACTCTACCGAAGACACAATATGCTCATAAGACATCAACCTTATGGATAACTCATTCATCTAGTCTCGTTGGACATTTATCAACTCAACTCATCATATCAACCATCAACCCCTTTGGTTACATCATTTTTAGGTTCAGTTCTTGACTCATAAGGACTCAATCGTGCATCGTTCTAACTCATAGCATTTAGGAGAACAAATGTAGAATTAATGCATTTAGGGATACCATATACTCTTTAGCCTCAAATTATGCTCACGCAAGTAAAATATGTGAAAATAATAAGAAATCACGGTAGGATTCATGTAATATGGAAAAATCATTTAATTCAAGTGTTTAATTCACAAAAACTATAGTTCATGTAAGAGTACGTAGATATGCTTGAGAGTCTACGAAAACCTTCAAGAACCATTCATGCGAGATTCAATTTTACTCACAACTTCATCAAGCCGAGTTATAGGCAATAGAAGAATAGATTTCATGTTTTAGTTAGCCTTACATACCTGAAAGTTTTGAACCTTGAAGTAGCTTGGAAGAATTCTCAAGCTTGTCTTCAAACTCTAGCCTTTTTCTTTCTTAAAACCTTGCTTCAATGTTTTGAGAGAGTGTTTTAGCATAAAGGTAATAAACTGACATGTTTAGGGCTTTATCTAGGTGTAAAAATGTCAATCCTAAGCTTTTAATGGGTGGGAATAGACCAAAATAACTTTTCTTAAAAAGCTTTCAAAAGCCATCTATGGGCCCATTTATGGCCCGTAATACCACTCTGCTCTGGCAGTCTTCAGTAAAATGACCATAACTTTTGACTCTGAACTCCAAATGAGGTGAAACCAGTTGCATTGGAAAGTTAATTCAAAGGGCTTTCAGCTGATAGGTCGTGGGACATCTATCTTTGTGTGCTAAGAATTATGATCATTAAAGTTGACTGTTGCATAATTCAACACTAAAAACTCAATTTACAAGAAAGTTTTGAACTCGACTATGTACTAGAGGTCTTTTATGACCCTAATACGCTTCCAACATATAAGAATGAGGCTTGAAATACAGGTACATGTGAGGATAGAGTTATGAGGTGTCACAATATCTCCCCTTTAGGATCATTCATCCTCAAATGATTGGCAACTAGAAGCCCTATCAATAATGAACTTAAATACTCGAACACTTATACTTCAGAAATCAACCTCAAGTCAGATTTAGAAATAAGAGACTACCTCTGACATCATTATTAGGAAAGAATACAATTAAAGACATTCATACTTAAACACTCATAGACTCAAGAAGAACATCAACTCAGAGATAAAAACTCAACTCAACAACGGAAAAGTAACTCAGAGAATAGAAATGAATCATTACCATCAATTTCATTATTGGAAGGCACAAAAAGTGAGGGTATCTAGACTTCATATCCTCTTCAGCTTCCCATGTAGCCTCTTCAATGGATTGACTTCTCCACAACACTTTTACAAAAGCAACCTCTTTGGTTCTCAATTTGTGAACCTGATAATCAAGAATTTGGACTAGGATCTCTTCATAACTCAAACTATCCTTCACTCCAATGCTTTCAACAGGCACTACCAAGGATGGATCTTCCAAACATGTCACACACCAACCTAAGGTCGTGACCAGTGCCCGATAGGAGCACTTAGACACATACTAACCCGAATTTTCAATTTATCTGATCTGGAAACCTGCCGAATTTCGGTAGAGTTTCCTCTATTTTATTAACTAATCCCACCTGCAAGAAATAAATCCAGCAGCTTCCCAGACAACAATACCAATATATCTCTTTATACATAAACATAAATGCGGGCCGACAAGGTCTCCGATGTGGTCCTGGCACCTAATAATCATGTCATACATACATAATCTGGTCTCGCCGCCTGCTCAAGTATCAAAACATACTATAGACCATGACATACCCACTACCCACTAGTATCCACAGACCTCTATACAAAGATGTCAGACAGTACGCGTATATATATATATATACACGTCCCAATTACAAAACATGCGAACATGAAAGGCTACCAATAGCTGGCTCCTGAAGTAAAAAAGGCACTGCAACTGAAGTTGGAGATCCTAGGAAAAAGGGTCTCGCACTTGCTCGTCGGTACCTGCGGGCATGAACGCAGCCCCCCTCCCCCGAAGGAAGGGGTCAGTACAAAAGATGTACCGAATATGTAAAGCAGGAAATACATAAAACATATAGAACTCATAAGCCGAAGGAAATGGGTAAACATGCATAAATCAAACCTGTAGCAAATAATGAATAAAAAT
>JAABOM020075980.1:0-34202 GCA_011800125.2 Solanum clarkiae | reverse complement strand
GAAGAAGCCCATCATTCCCGATATTCTATCCATCCAGGATCAACTAAGATGTACCATGACCTGAAGAGAATGTTTTGATGGGGAGGCATGAAAAAGGACCTTACCGAATTTGTGTCTCAATGTCCAAATTGCGAACAAGTGGAAGTAGAACACCAAAAGCCAAGAGGTTATATGCAGTGTATAGAGCTTCCAACATGGAAGTGGTATATGATTAATATAGATTTTATTACAGGTTTGCCTCGCTCATCTAAGAGGTTTGACTCCATATGGGTAATAGTTGAAAGACTCACAAAGTTAGCACACTTCTTGCCAGTCAGGAGTGATTATTCAGCTGAAGAGTATGCCAAGCTATACCTCAAAGAGATAGTCAGGCTACATGGAGTCCCAATTTTCATTATATCTGATCGAGAAGTTCAATTCACTAGAAAGTTTTGGAAGTCCTTCCAATGGAGTTTAGGGACACAAGTGAATTTGAGTACAACATTCTATCCCTAAACAGATGGTCAAGCGGAATGCACCATTCAGACACATGAAGATATGTTGCGAGCTTGTGCATTGGACTTTAAAGGTAGTTGCATGGACCATTTACCACTTATTGAGTTTTTCTATAACAATAGTTATCACACGAGTATCAAGATGGCACCTTATGAAGCTTTGTATGGAAGGAAATATAGATCGCCAATTAGATGGTTTGAAGTGGGTGAAACCACCTTACTTGGGCCAGATCCAGTACAACAAGTTATGGAAAAAGTTAAGGTGATACAGCAGCGACTAGAAATAGCCCAAAATCGTTACAAATCATATGCGGATGCTAGGAGAAGAGGACTGGAATTCTCAGTAGGTGATTGCGTATTTTTAAAGGTGTCTCCAATGAAATGGGTTGTGAGATTTGGTAAGAAAGGAAAGCTAAGCCCATGTTACATAGGACCATATCAAATTATTAAAAGGTTTGGACAGGTTGCATATGAACTAGATCTACCCCAAGAGCTTTCAATGGTTCATCCAGTTTTTCATGTCTCAATGCTTCGAAAATGCATAGGTGACCCATCCCGTATCACTCCTATTGAGGATATGCAGGTTACAGAAGATCTCACCTATGAAGAGGTACCGGTTACTATTCTAGATCATCAAGTTAAGAAGCTAAGGAATAAAGAAATAGCTTCAGTCAAAGTTCTTTGGAGGAACCGACAAGCAGAGTAGATAACATAGGAGGCTGAGGATGCAATGAAATCAAAGTACCCTTACTTATTTAAAGCTAAAGAGTAAGTCCAAGATGCGGAACTGGGACACTAATAGGTACGTGTGATTGACTACTTAATGTGTTGTCAAAAGTGTGAGTAAGTACAGGTTTAAACTTGGTTAAGCTATCCAATTGTGTTAACATTATAGAACGAATGTTCCTAAGTGGGGGAGGATGTAACACACCACACCTTAAAATACTAGTACAATTCAAATTAAACAAGACATGGTTTGGTCAAATTAGTGCTAATTTTCAAAATTTCTTGAATCTTGTGTTAATGGGCTATATTTGCGTCTAGCGCTTAAGAACGTCGAGTGTATACATATTTTGTATAAAATTGAGGAAAGTACGACCTTAAATTAAGTGAAAGAATTGAGGTACTTGTAGGACTTAATAAGCTAGCAAATGAGTCACCTACTTGCTTAGCTTAAATTTTCTAGCTAAACAAAGCGAGGCTCGACGTCATATTTGTCCAAGTTTGATTCTGAATAAAGTCTATGTTAAAGGTGTAACTTTGGCCCATGATTTAGCATCATAAATGGGATACATTTTCATCCCAAGAAGTATAATAAAAAGGGGCCCAAATACATCACAACACACTTAGCAACTTGGGCCCAAAACTAAGAAGGTGAAAGATGAAAATAGGCAGCCAAGCCCATCAACTTGGAGACCTATTTGGGCCAAAGTTTGAGGGCCAAGATGGTAGATAAGCAACTTGATATTGTGTGGTATAATATGGTCAAAACGTCAAGGTAAGGTCGGCCAAAGACCTCTTTATAAAGAGCTCCAAAGCAACTCCACACTTCATTCTCAACTTGAACATAAAAAAAATCAGATTGCTCTCTCTAGTTTCTCTCAACTTTTCTTAACTTTGTGAAACAGCTAAAAAAGGGACTTCTAGGGTTCTTATAGAAGCCCTATACCTTAAATTTAGTGGTAAGTAAGTTTATACATGCTTTTACTATGGTTTTCTTATGAAAAACAAGAAGTATATGCTAGTATGTTGGTGCTAGAAAATCTGGACAGATTCTGTGCAGAAAGTTGTTGCACCTTTTCCTTTTCTTTTGGTGATTTCTCTATGGTTTGTAAGTTGTATTATGAAAAGAAATTGGTGTTCTTAACATGGTTTGAGTTATAAACATCACCCTAAGGTTGCTGTCCTAATTTTGTTTTTATTTAACAAGCGCGTTTTATTGTGTTATCTTAAGCGTCATGTTAATTGGAACTTGTGGGCTGTTGTATATAAGGCTATAAGCTCACGTCATTCATGACTTCTTATGTGCTATTATAAGATTGTTTTAGGTCTGTTTATATGTTTAAATGTTGCTGGGACAGTTTGGTTAAATTTGGAATAGGTTTGGAGTTGTCAACATCGAAAGGTAGCGAAGGAAAGTAACGTCATTCTGACCATTTTTAGATTGTGTGGAATTGTGATGTGATGTGCTTGTTGGGATGTTGTAATACTGTTATGGCATTGTAGGCTTTACATCATGTGTACATGCTAATGTGCATTAGAAAATACGATTAGGGATGGAAAAGTTAAAGGAATATGCTCGGGTTTATAAACATCTGCTTGCTACCCGTGTGTTGTTTTGTTATGCAATTGGGCTACCAAGATGTGTCTTTTGGCTATTAATGCTATTTTTATCACGTACTATGTTGTAGATAAGTATTTGGAGGCAGGGAAGGTTATCTCAAGGTAGTAATGAGGCGCATACAACGAGGTATGTAAGGTTACTTGATTTCGTATCACTTGGCATGAAACATAGATCTCTCCTTGGTACATAAAGGAACTTTCCAACTCCGACACAACTATTAACCACGTCTCCACTATTTTACATGTTCATATGATTCCATACCTAGTCACTTTAAAATCTGTATACATGTTGGGATACCAAGTTACATGAGTTCTTGTTACTACATAAAGTTCACGAGTTGTCTATTTCATACGCATTTCATCATTTGTGTAACATACTCTTTTCATTGTCATGTTGTGTTGTGTGATTATCCACATGTCACATGCTATATATACAGTCCTACAGCTCCAATATTGTGGCCACCAAAAGAATCATCTAAAAGGTAATTGAAAGATAAAGTATACAGTTTTTGATAGGTGGTAGCCCAAGGGGTGGAGATAGCACCTAGCCAGGGACGATCCTATCAACGGGGGAAGCCTGAGGGGTTGAGTATAACCTAGCCAGGGACGACTCGATATAGTATTCCAAAGAAAGAGGCTATCACTGTGTTGCGTAATGCTAATAATGAATTGATCCCTTTGAGGCCAGTCACAGGATGGAGGGTGTGCATGGATTACAGAAAGCTCAATGCCTCAATATAGAAGGATCATTTTCCTATGCCATTAATGGATCAGATGCTTGACATAGTAGCAAAAAAGGTGGTACTATTTTCCTTATGGGTATTATGGCTATAATTAGATCATTATCGCTCCGGAGGATTAGGAGAAGACCAAAATACCCTTATGGAACCTTCGCATTAAGAGGATGCATTTGGGATGTGTAATGAACCAACAACATTTTATTGATGAATGAAATCCATCTTCTTAGACATAGTGGAGAGTACTATTGAGGTCTTCATGGATGATTTTAGAGTGGTTGGAAATTTATTTAAGGTTTGTTTGCACACCTACATGATGTGGTGCAAAGATATGTAGAAAATCATTTGGTGCTAAACTAGGGAAAATGTCATTTCATGGTGAAAGAGGGTATTGTGTTGGGCCACAAGATATCTGGCAAAGGCATTGAGGTCGACAAAGCTAAAGTTGAGGTGATCGAAAAGCATCCACCACTCATTTTGGTAAAGGATGTGAGGAGTTTCTTGGGACATGCAGGATTCTATCGGAGGTTCATAAAAGACTTCTCTAAAATTTCACAACCATTGTGTAAATTATTGGAGAAAGATACTAAGTTTGTGTTTGATGATGAATATATGCAAGCCTTTGAAGAGTTAAAGAATAGGTTGATCTCAGCACCAATCATTGTGGTTCTAGACTAGTCCAAGCCCTTTGAAATAATGTACGATGCAAGTGGAGTCACTTTAGGTGTGGTATTGGGAAAACACAAGGAGAATATATTATATCCCATATATTGTGCCAGCAAAGCCCTAAATACAACCCAAAAGAATTACACTATCACAAAACAAAAGTTACTTGCGTCAGTTTTCGTATTCGAAAAGTTCAGATAATATCTTCTAGGAGCCAAAGTGGTGGTGTATATAGAACACTCAACACTTAAATACTTGATAGCTAAAAAGGATACAAAGCTAAGGTTGATTAGATGGGTGCTTCTCTTGCAAGATTTTAACTTTGATGTCATTGACAAAAAATTGACAAAAGATCAGGTTGCGGACCACCTATCCAGATTGGAAGATGGGGCAATGATGAAATTTGATGATCGACTCGAGATAAATGATTTCTTTTTTGATGAGAGAGTGTTGGATGCATCACATGATCTTATACATTGGTTTGCAGAATACAAAAATTACTTGGTGAGTGATATCGTGCCACCCGACTTAACGACATAACAACATCAGAAGTTTATGCATAATGTGAGAAAGTTCTTTTAGGATGATCTATACTTATTCTGTATATATGTTGATGGGATTATTCGTCACTGTGTTCCTGAGGTTGAAATGATGAGCATATTTGATTCATGCCAATCGTCATTGGTTGGTGGACATCATAGTGGGATTCGAACAGCCCATGTTATTTTACAATATGGGTATTATTGGCCCACAATACACCTAGATGCCCATGACTATATCAAAGCTTGTGATAGGTGCCAAAGAGAAGGTGGGGTAACTCATAAGCATGAGCTCTGTCTAAATTCTATTTTAGTGATCGAGTTGTTTGATGTGTGGGGGATAGATTCTATAGCTTGCATGGAAACAAATACATCTTAGTTGCTATGGATTATGTATCAAAGTGGGTGGACGACTGTGGCTCTACCTAACAATGAGGGTAAAAGTGACATACCATTTTTAAAATGGATCACTCCTCGGGCTATCATTACTGATAGAGGTTCCATTCTGCAATAGGATTTTTAAAGATCTTTTTGAAAGTATGGAGGGAAACATTGGGTGGTGATGCTTTATCATCCCCAAACAAGTGGGCAATTGGGAGTGTCAAATAGGACAATTAAACAAAATGTTTCTAAGATAGTGAATGAAAACTGACCAGAATGGTCCGAAAGGCTGTACGGGCATACCATACTACATTCAAGACCCCTATAGGCATGTCTCCATATCAACTTATTTTTGGGAAGACATGTCATTTGCAAGTGGAACAAGAGCATAAAGCTATATGGGCATTGAAGAAGTTTAATTTGGATATGAGTGATGCAACTACCACTAGATTAAGCCAAGTCAATGAGCTTGATGAGTTTAAATTGAAAGCATATGAGAGCTCAGCCTTGTATAAGCAAAGAATGAAGATACAACATGACCGCCGCATAGAAAATCGCCAATTCACACCAAGGGACTTAATTCTACTCTTCAATTCCAGACTAAAGTTGTTCCCAAGGAAGCTCAAATTCATATGATTGGAACCCTTTTATGTATCATGAGTCTTTGATCATGGGGGCATTGAATTAGAGAGATAAAATGGAGGTACTTTCAAAGTAAATGGCCAAAGAGTCAAGTCATACCTTGGAAATGTGGAAGAGATCAAGACATTTGAAGAATGCGATCTTGAGGAAGTCCGAGTACTCATGATGGCTATGTCATGTCACGATCTTGAGGAATTCCAAGTACTCATGATGGCTATGTCATGTCACGACTATAAATTAGGCGTTGTTTGGGAGGCAATCCAAGATGGACTTTGGCGCTTAGGCATCGAGGTATTTTTTTGACCCCTACTTATTCAATTTTTCATGATTTGGTGCATTAGGTGCAATGCACAACTTTTTCGGTGGGTTGTGGGTAGTTACAGGCCTTGCTGAAGTCTGAGTAGCTTATGGTCCATAACTACCTCAAATTTTGATCCTGAGATTTTCTTGCGTGTGTTCTTTTTTCTCGAAGATATTTAATTTCTGTTGAACCAGCACGTTTCTGATGTTTAAATAATATATGTAGCATATTGTACTAATACATATGACAAATAACATGCTTTTATGTTTCGTTTTGAAAATGGTAACCACAAAAAATTTTTGATTGGTTGTTACATGACAACCATGCATATTTGGGTGTTTTGCAATAGTTGTTCTGATAAGTGAGGGCAGTTTGATACATGCATGATCTGTAGTTGGTTGTTGATAATGTACTGCATTGCCATGTGAATGTGAGCTTATTTTGCCAGATTCATGTATTTTGTCTTAATTTAGAACTTTCCCTATTACTCTAAATCAGATTGTAGATTATATGGATTAGAAAGGGATCTTAGGCCTTTGTTCTTTAATTCGTCCACTTTAGCATAAAATGACCACCAAATGAAGTTTTATCCCTTGTCCTAAATATTTGAGTCTTATATGTAACAATTCATTCAAAAATAATTAGCCTAACCTTGTTTAGTGAAAAACCTTGAGATTTTCCCTAGTCTGTCCTTGAGCATTATGAATCTTAATTGAGGCAAAAAAGACTAACTTGAGGATAGCTACCAAAAGTGTCCATCGTTTGGGGAATAGATATTGTGTACTTCAATATAGGCTAAAAGCCTAATTTGAGGGTGACCGATTTAAAGGAAAAACACAAAACAAGGTGGTGAGTTGGGAGTGAGGAGAAAAAGAAGAAAATTATGTACCAGTGCAAGAAAAATAAAAAGATGCCTTAGATTATCATCAAAAGCAAAATAAAGTGTAAAAATGAGGCAAAAGGTTAAAAATGAGAAGAAAATACTCAGAACAGCTTGAATGTGGAAAATAAGGAATAAGGTGAAAATAACAAAGTTGGTAAGGTAAAAGTTATGAAAAACGTAGTTCGAAGATGGTTTTTAATAACTATTTTTCCAAAATTCCGTACTAAAGCCCCCTGAACCTATGTTACAAGCCTAAAAAGTCCTAATGTGATCCTGGTCCAGTTGCTTGAAAAATTGAGTCGTGAGTATAGGGGTAAGCATATGACATTAGTCATTATGCAAGAACATCTTTTGTGAGAGTGAGTATATTTGCACAGTCCCAAAGCTAAATTTGAAATCATCATTGAGTGTCAAAAATTAGACTTCTTTCTGTGAGGGCACTTGCATTGCGTTTTTAGCATTTGATTTGTTCTGTGATTGTGGACTGTTGATATTCCCTTGCTTGTCATGGTTGTGTTGTCAAATGCACTGGTGTGGTTTGGTTTGATAAATAACTATCTGATCTGGTTTTGAAAAGTTGGTGTAGGTACGTAAATTTGAATTGTATTTGATGTATGTCATTGGATTGAGGTCTGTGTGTTGCTATATTAGCTACATAGATTGAGTCGACGCTTGAGGACAAACAACAATTTTAAGTTGAGGGTGTTGATGTGTTGTCCAAATTCAACACATTTGATGCTTAAAACTTAGGATGTTATGTGTTTTCAATATGACATTTATGGTTTTTATGTGTTTTTGGTGTTTAGTTTGCAGGAAAGAAGGTTGGTATTAATTTTTGGAAAAATTGCAGATTCTTCTTGTTTTTGAAGATTTACCAGACTCCCTACGAGCCGTAGAGGATTTTATTAGTCATAGAGTGAGTTTTGTGGATATTTCTAGTGAAGTTTGTTGATTTGATACTTATCCACACGAGACCTCTTTACGAGTCATAGATCACTCCACGAGTCGTATAGAGTGGTGTCATGGAAAATTCTAGTGAGATCCAGTGAAGGACCAGCTCATGTAGTGGAAGTTTATGAAATCACAATACGAGTCGTAAATTAGTCTACAATCATAAAGTGGATCCACAGCAGTGAAGTTCAAGATCTCAGGAGCTGAACATGAGACCCGATTACGACTTGTAAGTCAATTTACGAGTCGTGAAGGCCTTTCATATGAAGTCATCGATAAATTTTTTTAATTCTTTATGACTTGTTCGTAAATACTATAAATTATAATTTTTTAGGTCATTATCCAAAGAGTACAGTAGAGAGGACATCATTAGAGAGTATATTTACGGTTTTATACTTGGAGACAAAATATTGGAGAGGAGAATACACTTATGGATTCATTGGATCTTTTAATCTTGTGATTCTCATTACAATTTGGATTTGCTTGTTCTTCAATCCAATAAGGTAAATGATTAATTATGTTCTCTGATTTCATGATTTCTTCATCTACCCATAGCATGAGTAGCTAAATCCACAACTTGGGGTTGTGGGAACCATGAAGATCTAACCAAATAAACCCGGATAATTTGCAAGTCTTGGAATGACTATTTACATGTATTAATCAATTCTCTTTGTTTTGAATATTTTCTAGTGGTGGCCAACATCAGAACTTGCCTAGTGCTACCTTCTTGATCTAGGTGGTAATGAATAGGAAAAGAGATTGGTTAACATTATTCGATGATGTGTTCTCGTCTAATCAACCGAATGAGACCGAAGGAGGTTGACTAGTACTATTGGTAATAGTTAGTATCGCACACTATGGAGAGGGGCCAAGTTACATAGTGAAATTCTCCTCTCACCTTTGACCAAGGGGCTTCATGAACTTAAATTATTGTCCTACATGCTATATTCTAGTCGAGAATTATGTTATTTGGGGACATTGAGTTGGTGAAATCATGGGAAACACAATTCTCAAGTTGCTCTCCATTATTGATTGCCTCTTGTTTTAGTTAGTTTAGTTTAATTTCTAATTAATCATTGCAACCATATTTTTGGGGGAATTGAGTTAGTTAATAGTTGAATTGTTTATTAGTGAATCAATTTGGAAGCCTCTATATTCTTTGTAGGATTCGGCCCTAACCTTGGTTAGGTTTTACATTTGACAACGACCGCTTTATTCATCAAAAGAGAGGTATAACTTGGGCATGATACTAGGGTATGGTGAAAGTGCCTGGATCTTCTCGCTTCTGGACCAAGGACCATGCAGGAATCGCACTGTAGTGCTGAAGCTTTTAAGAGTGCTCCTGACTCACAGTGTGCTTTTTAGTGACCAAGTCCTTTATGTACTTGGCATACCCTGGCATATTTTCCAATGCCTCAATGAGAGGGATATTGATGGAGAGCTGTTTAATAATAGAGAGAAAGTCCTTGAATTTTCCTTCCTCCTCCCTCTTTTTGACCTTTAAGTGAATGGAGGAGGAGGCCTAGGAATGGGCTTCAACTTCGGTGGCGCATCACAAGCTTCAGTCACCCCATCCTTGCCATGATTATCTCCTATCTCCGCATCCTTTGCCACATCCATCTCCTCTTGAACATCTTCCTCATCAACAGGCATGGGAGGATCAATGGTGCTCTTTCCTCCAGGAGTAGCAACCACTATACACAGCCCTTTGTTTTTGGGATTTTGAACAATATTGCTAGGAAGTGTACCCTTCTGACACTGATTGAGCAAGTCAAAACTTGACTAAACTGTTGTTCAAGTTGTCTGATACCTACAAATTGAAACTCAATTTTCTGATTAATGCTCGAAATGTTAGATTTCATGACCTCAGAGTCTCATCCTGTGTCTAAGCTTTCTTCAATAGGTGGTCAAACATATCCTCAATTCTGGAACTGCTTGCACCTGTATCGCTGTTATGTGGTGGCACATAAGGACTATTTCTAAAGCCTTCTCTACGACCCTAATATGCATCTCTCTCTAGACCCCTGTTCTTGTCATAGTATCCTCCGCGATTGTCCCTGTAAGCACCATCTCTATTGAAGTTCCGACCTTGGTTCTCTTGACCTTGGTGCTAATTATCGTGATTGGACCCTTGGGTATTGGTTCGGAAACTCCCTATCTAATCAGCAACAAAACACGCATCCTCATCATAATACGACTCATCATACATAGGTGCATGTGGAGGTTGATGAACCACTACATTTACTCGCTCTTGGTTTTGCTTCATCATTACCTCCATAGAAATTGAATCTTGACAAGTTGTTGCATGATCTCTTCATTGATCTTTGCCTGCTCTAGGACACTAATAACGCATAAACTTTTGGTGGATGCTCTGTCTCTCTCCCACCATGCACGATTATTCTTGACCACTCTTTCTATTCGCTCTGCGATCCTTATAAATGGCTGGTCCAAGAACATGCCCCCCAAGATAGTGTTAGGACAAGCCTTACTATTCTCATCAAGGGCATGGTAGAAGATCTCCGCTAAGTCAATATCAACCATCTTATGGTCAATATTCTCCTCACACATTTGGTAAACCACTCCCAAGTAGTACTGATCGAATCACCAAGAAGTTGCTCAAAGTTGTCGATCTGGTCCTTCAACTTGAACTTCTTCGATCTAGTGAAGTACGTCTCCAAAAAGGACTTTGTCATGTCTGCCTAACTAGTTATCAAACTTTGTGGGAGCTCAGATAGCCACAATGCTACATTACCTGTAAGAGAAAATGGGATGACACAAAGATCCACAACATCTATAGACAAATTTTGTGTTCCCATCACACTCTTGCAAACAAATGCCATATTGTGTAGATGGCTATGCGGATACTGTGAAAGTAAGCACCCAAACAGTCCACGGTTCTACAACATCTGAAGTAACCCACTTGAGACTGTGAACTTTGTGTCTGTCAGTAGTGATAGCAACACAATAGCTCCAGTCACCTCCATAACCATAGGATTCAACCTATATTGATTCCACTAGTATGCATTGGCATTCCCGGGGCTGTGGATCGATGTCTTCAAAAAGAGGTTGGTTCTCATTATCAGCATCCTCATTCTTGTTCCTATTAAGAGCTGCATTTGCCACGTTATTGGTGTTGTCTTAGGCCATTCGCCTTAACATTTGGTGGATCTCATGGTCAAACAAAGTTAAGAGATTGCCTTGACTGCAGGTATTGGGCATACACTACACTTACACCTTGAAAAAGAGCAAAAATAACAAACAAAAGTAAAATATGAGAAATAAGGATTAACACTCGAATTACTATAAATTAACTAATTCTAGTTGTATTCCCTGGCAACGGTGCCATAATTTTTATGTCGCCAAAGTTACACCTCTTTTTATAGGATAAAGTGGTTGATGTCAAAAAATAGAACCTAATAAAGGTTAGGTTCGAACCCACATCGAATATGTAGACTCAAGAGAGTTCAATGATCGTAATTCGAGTGTTAACCAACTTACTTCCCCGGGGGGAGGGGGGGAGTTTGCAATAATTGATGGAAAATAAAATTAAACTAACTAACACAAGAGAGAAATCAATATGGAGAGAAACTAGGGTATTGTGTTCCCCATGATTCCCCAACTCAGTATCACCCGAATAACCTATCTCTTTTCTAGTGAATAGCATGCACGATGGTAAGTTATGTTCACCAAGCCCTTTGATCAAAGGTGAGAGGTGAATAGTCAAGCCTATTCTGATACCATTATGGGGGACATATTCTTATATCAACCATTTGTATGGATCACTAAAAGGATGGAGAGAGTGGTCAAGACCAATCGTACATGGTGGCAAAGAGATAGAGCATCCACCAAAAGTTCGTGCATTGTAAGTTTGGTTCAGAGCAAGCTAACATAAATTAAGAGATTATATAAGAGCTTGCCTGAATCTATATATATAAGTATGGAGGTGATGAAGAAGCAGTATCAGGAACGTGTCAATGTAGTTGCTCATTAGCCTCCGCGAGCACCCATGTGTGATGATCCCTATTACAAGGACATTTGTTTCATTGTTGAATCAGATGGGGGTTTTTGGACCATCGTCCAAGGGTCCAATCAGGACTATTGGCACCAAGGTCAAGGAAACCAAGGTTGGAACATTTGTCGAGATAGAGATTTCAGAGACAACCACAGAGGGTACTATGACAGGAATTAGGGCCAAGATAAAGATGCAGATTGAGGCTACAGAGATGGTCACATAAATGGTCCTCATATACCACCACACTACTGTGACTTTAATATTAGTAATTCTAGAGTTGAACAAATGTTTTACTACTCGTTGATGAAAGCTGAGACACAGGATGAGACTCTTAGGGAGATGAAAGTTAAGATCTCGAGTATAAATCAAAAAATTAAGTCTCATTCTACTACCATCAAACCGCTTGAGCAATAGTTTGGTCAAGTGTCAACTCAAATTAGTTAGCATCAGAGGGGTAAACTGCCTAGCAACATAGTTCAGAACCCCAACAATAAAAGGCAGAGCATTGTAGTTACTACTCATGGTGGCAATAGTACCATTGATCCTCCCATGCTTGTAGATAAGGATGATGTTCGAGAGAAGATAGTTAATGTATAAGATATGGATACAGGTGATGATCGTGGAAAGGATAGGGTGAGTGATGTTGCAGTTGTGCCATAGAAGCGTAAGCCCATTCTTAGGCCTCCTCCTCCTTTACCTTAAATTATCGAAAAGAAGGAGGAGGAAGACAAGTTAAAGTACTTTCTCTCCATGCTGATTTAACTCTTCATCAATATCCCTTTCATCGAGAAATTAGAGAGGATGCCAAGGTATGCAAAGTACATGAAGGACCTAGTTATGAAGAAATGCACTATAATTCAAGAGCTCTACCAAGAGCTTCAACATTGTAGTGGAATTTCTACGAGGGCCTTGGTTCAAAAGCAAGAAGATCCTTGTGCTTTTACTATACCTTTCACCATTGGAGATGTGCAGTTTTCAAGGGAAATGTGTGATCTCGGTGCCAGGATTAATCTGATCCCCTTATGGTGTTCAAGAAGCTAGGACTTCGAACCTTCACTCTGACGAACATGCAATTGTTGATGGATGACTGTACGATGAAAAAGCCTATGGGGATACTTTATGAGTTGATTTTTAAGGTGGATAAATCTTTATTCCTCGTAGACCTTTTTGATCCGAGATTGCAAGGTTGACTTCGAAGTCGCTATCATCTTTGGAACGCCCTTCTCAGCCATTGGATGCACTTAGATGGACATGGAAAAGGGCCAACCCGAGTTCAGGTTGGGAAAACATAAGGTCGTGTTCAACATTTTACAACATGCAACAAAAGAGGATGATTTGACGATGATCTCTGTTATTGAGATTGTTGATGATGTTGAGCCGGAAGTACCACTTTAGGTGAGACTAGGTGTCGACACTTTGAAAGTTGTGCTGATAAACTTTGATAGTGATGGCATCTCAGATTATAAGGAGACGGTGAATGAGTTGGGGGTATCCTATGCACCTAGTTGCCTAACTATGTTAAAGCTGGACTTACAAAATTGAGAGTTACCACCAACCAAGCCATCCATAGAAAAACCACCGGTGCTAGAGTTGAAAGCTCTTCCATCATATTTGAGATATGCATTTTCTAGTGACAACAACACCTAGCCAGTCATTGTTTATGCTACCTAAATAATCAGTTGGTGAATGCCCTTGTCATGGTACTTAAACAGTTCAAGAAGTCCATTGGGTGGATGGTTGTAGATACCATTGGAATCCTTAGGGGATATGTACACAAAAACTCCAGTTGGTCAAGGAATACAAGTTGAGTATTGTGCATCAAAGGTTCCGCAACCCCTATGAAAGAGGTTATATGCAAATAAATCATAAAGTGGTTGGATGTAGGATTGATCTACCTAATCACCGAGCGAATAGTTAAGCCTGACTCAGTGTGTTCCAAAAAAGGGGGTATCACTGTGGTCCCAAATACCAACAATGAGTTGATCCTTATGCGACTAGTCATTGCATGGAGAGTGTGGATGGACTGTAGGAAGCTCAATGCATCAACAGAAAATGATAACTTCCCTATGCTATTCATGGATCATATGCTAGACCGACTAGCTGGAAAAGTCTAGTACTATTTTCTTGTAGGTATTCAGGCTACAATCAGATCACTATTAATCCAGAGGATCAGGAGAAGATGTCGTTTACATACCTTTATGGCACTTTCATATTCAAGAGGATACGATTCAGGTTATGTATCACCTCAGCAACATTCCAAAGATGGATGATGTCCATCTTCTGAGACATGGTGAAGGACACTATTGATGTTTCCACGGATGACTTAAGTGTGGTTGGGGACTCATTTGAGGACTGCTGCAAACACTTGCATTTTGTACTGAGAAGATATGAGGAATGCTATCTAGTACTGAACTGGGAAAAGTGTCTCTTTATGGTGAAGGTGGGCATTATGTTAGAGTGCAGAATCTCCATCAAAGGAATTGAGGTTGATAGAGCTAAAGAGGAAGTGATCAAGAAGCTTCCACCATACATCTCCCTGAAAGGTGTGAGGAGCTTCCCATAACATACAGAGTTCTACCAGTAGTTCATAAAAGACTTATCTAAAATTGCACATCCATTGTGCATATTTCTTGAGAAAGATTCTATGTTCGTGTTTGATGATGTATTCCTCAAAGCCTTTGAAGGATTGAAGAAGAAGCTGATTTCAGCCCCTATTATTGTAGCTTCGGACTGGTCAAAGCCCTTTGAAATCAAGTGTGATGCAAGTGGGGTTGCGCTTGCTATAATATTAGGACAGTACCAAGAGAAGATATTACATCCCATATACTATGCTAGCTCAAACGTCCCAAAAATGCCCAAAAATATGCGTCAGAAATGCCCATAATCGTAATTTCTGTACATTTCAAACTTTGTGCATGATATCGAAAATCTGACGTATATTCTCGATCAAGGGAAAAATTGAGTGAAAAATGGGTATAACCTAAATTTTAGAAGAGCCATAGAGAAAAATGAATTTTTCCAACTTTTCAATTAGAGTGAGAGTCCGCGACGCCGAACCATCGCAAACTTGTGTATTTTGTTTCCAGTTTTTTCTTTTTTGGTTCAAGGCCTTCGGGTCTTGGTGCTAAGAGTTCCTATGCGTAAAAACACCTATATTTAGTTATTTTTCAACCCCATATCATTCAAGACATTCCCCAAATCCTTCTCTAACACTTAGCCTAATTTTCACCCAAATTCAAGCGTCCTAAACTCATCTACGGAGCTCAAGAAATTCATTCAAACTTCAGGTTCACATTCAAATCTTCATCAAGGGAATCTCCAAATTTGAGGTATGTGGTTTCAACCATTGTGTAATTTCACTCATGGTGCCCAAACTTCCTTTTTAAGTAAATTGTATGTTTTCAAGTTGATCTTTCTATGGGTATTTCTTATTACGAATTTGACTATGAACTATGTTGGGGTTTCATAAAATGTTGACTGTTAAAGCATGTTTTGTGCTATGAATCTATAACCTATTATGAGATTTGATAAGGGGTTTTAATGTGTCTTGCATGAGACTGTTACCAAGTGTTGATGTCACGACCCTGACTTAGGGCCTAGATGTTACACGGTGAATAGGGAACCCGAAGGGACCCCAAAAAAGCCTCTTAACATAGCATTACACATCCTTGGTCGTGGAAGAAATTAAACAAGCATAAGAGAATAGAAATAGGATAAGGGGCTAAGAGAAGTATTTCATATCATAAAACATCAAAAGAGCAAAAGAGAGTAAAGCTCAAGCATAATTACATAACTTGTCGAACAACACCTCTAAACTTAGAATTGAACAGAGGCCAAGACAAATTTATGAGCATATAAATAGGCAGTGAAAGTCTTTACATCATATAAGAACAAGAGATATTGTTCTTGGAGTTGAGGACTCACCAAACTTTCTTTGAGAAGATAGTACTAGCGACGGTGAGGATGAGTACGATCGTGAGGAGCTTCGATTCCTATATGACAATATCATGTAGGCATAGAGTATACGTTATTATGTTTGAATGCACAAAGTATGTAGGATGCAATGCAATAATATAGGTAGGCATCACAATCAAAATACATAATCATAAGCAAGAGATAGTATATAAGAAACTTGGCATGCATGATCAATGCTTGAAGTAAAACATCCTTGTTTAGAAATATGGCACATGTGTAGGAAGAGACCATCATCATAGACCAAGCCACTTAGTACTTGGAATCCAAGGTAAATCATCCTATGGAGGTGTTTGAGGTATCAACCCCTCAACTTGGTTAATGGGTTTTTACCACCTCCTATCAAGGTGTTTGAGGTACCTACCCCTCAACTTGGTTAATGGGTTTACCACCTCCAATCGAGGTGTTTGAAGCACCAACCCCTCAACTTGGTTAATGGTCTTTTACCACTTCGCATCAAGGTGTTTGAGGTACCAATCCCTCAACTTGGTTAATGGGTCTACCACCTCCCATCAAGATGTTTGAGGTACCAACCCCTCAAGTGGTTATAGTCAACTATCAACACTATAGATACAGATCATGAAATCATCACATAAATACCATCCTTTAATCATCATAAAGTCATTAACTCATATGCCAAGCATTAGGTCTTCAACAACTCAAGATACATTAACCGTACATTTTATCAAACACTTGGTGGGTATGCAATGCTAGTATAAAACCATGCAATTCAAGAGTAAAATCATGCAAGTAAACTTGTAGTAAATTAACCCACTAATACTAGGTAATACCATCATGCAATATACATCAAGACTTTCCTTCAAATCTCAATATATATCCAACACTCATAGTTCAAAATATGCTCAAATAGTCACACTTTTATGAAACCCTAACATAGTTCATAGTTAAATTCACAGTAAAGAAGACCCATAAGTAAATCAACTTAGAAATATGAAATTTATGTAAAAAGGAAGCTTTTGCACCATGAGTAAAAGGACCTAATGGTTAAAACGCACATATCTTAGGTTTGGAGAATTCTTTGATGAAGATTGAAATGGAGATTTGAAGCTTGAGTGATTTCCTTAAGATCTGGGATGAGATTTAGCAATTGAATTTTGAGTGAAATATTTGTCTAAGTGTTTCAGAGAGTATTGGGAAATCTCTTGTATGATATAAAGATGAAATATAACTAAGTATAGGTGTTTTTACGCATAGGAATGCTTAGGCCCAAGAACCCAAAGCCTTGGATCGAGATTAAAAAAAATGACAACAAAATACACTAGTCCACGTCTGGTCCGCCATGCGGACCCAATGCAGAATACAGATTTTTACAGCTCTGAGACAGGTGTGTGTCACGTAGCTCTCGGGGACAGTTATTGTAATTTGAAAATTTGTGAAAATCAACTTTTTCTACGGGTCTTCTAAAATTCAGGTTACACCCATTCCCTACTCAATTTTGCTCCCTGAATAATAATATAAAGTCTGATTTTCGATATCATGCATGAATTTCGAGATATATGGAAATTACAATTATGGGCACTTCTGAGGGACATTTTTGGGCACTTTTTGGGGTCGTTTCAATATCTCCTCTTGGGAACATTCATCCTCGAATATCAAAGAAACATACATAAAATGGATAAACATGAAGAGACCATCCCCAACAAGAATGCAGCAATGCACTTAAATGTCATTTTCAAAAATCTCGATATAAGTGTCCAAATCACCATGAACATATCAACATAAACTTGAATGTATGAAAATGACATAAGGGATGATACATATGACTTGAAATCACATAAAGGACTTGGGGTTACTACCTTAGGCTTGACTAGAATGGGAAAGATAGGGGTATTGCTTTTGGATGCCCGCTTCGACCTCCCATGTAGCACTTTCAACTTGTTGATTCCTCCAGAGTACCTTAACAGAAGCCACATCACTGTTCCTCGACCTCTTCACTTGTCTATCCAAGATCTCTACTAGGACCTCTTCGTAAGTGAAGTTGTCATCAACAAAATCCAAAACATCCAATGGGACAATATCATTCCGGTCACCCACACTTTTCCTCAACATAGACACATGAAAGATCAGATGAACCAAGTCCATTCACTAGGCAACTCCAACTCGTTGGCCACTTTACCAATCCTCCTCAACACTATATAAGGACCCACAAATCTTGGACTCAATTTACCCTTTTTACTAAAACGCACCACATCGTTCATAGGTGAGACCTTCAAATAGACAAAATCACCAACTTTAAATTCAAGCTTTCTTCTCCTCATATCGGCATAGGACTTTTGACAACTTTGGGCCATTTTCAACCTCTCCCTAATCAAATTTACCTTATCGATAGCCTCCATAACCAGATCTGGACCCTATAAAGCCATTTCCCCTACCAAACTATCCAACCAGGGAGCTACAACATCTACCATAGAGAGCCTAAAAAAGAGCCATACCAATGCTAGAATGATAGCTATTCTTGTAAGCAAACTCAATCAATGGAAGATGATTATCCTAACTACCCTTAAACTCCTATACACAAGCTCTAAGCATATCGTCAAAAGTTTGTATAGTTCTTTTGGCTTGGTCGTCCATTTTAGGGTGGAAGGCCATACTAAGACTTACTTTGGTATGAAGACCTCTTTGTGAGGACCTCAAAAAGTAAGAAGTGAATTGAGCACCATGATCCTTCATGATAGAAAAAGGCATCCCAGGCAATCTAACTAACTCATGAATGTAGTTTTAAGTTAGCATAGTCTTTGGCACAATCCAAATACAATCAAAACCCTTTCTAGTCTTATGCAACCCAACTACAAAATCCATGTTAGTTTCCTCCCACTTCAAAGTGGGAATCTCTAAAATTTGGGTTAAGCCACCCGACCTTTGATGCTCAGCTTTGACTTGTGAAAACTATGACAATCGAACATAAATTTGGCACTGTCTTTCTTCATACCTCCCAACGAAAATACATCCCTCAAATCTCTATACATTTTGGTAGAACAGGGGTTAATAAAATAGGAAGACTTATGAGCCTCATCAAGAATCTTCTCTCTCATGCCATCCACACTAGGTACATACAACCCACGTTGGTACCTAAAGGCACCATCTTCCCCTTGGGAGAAAACCTCTACCTTGCCATCTCTCACCAAGGACTTCAAGTCTAACAAGGAGGGGTCAATATTTTCCCTTGCCTTCACTTCCTCAACCAATGAGCATTTGGAATCATCATCCACCACTACCCCATCATTAACAACCTTCTCTAACCTAAATCTTGTCCTAGCTAACCAATGAACCTCTCTATCCACCTCTTTGCCTCCATCATCAACATAAGATAGGCTACCTATAGATACCCTACTAAAATAATCTACCATAACATTAGCCTTACAGGGATGATAATGCACACTCATATCATAATCCTTAAGAAGCTCTAACCATCATTGTTGTCTCAAGTTGAGATCTTTTTAAGTGAACGCATTTTAGAGGCTTTTATGATTGATGAACACATCAACATGCACCCCATACAAATAATGACGTCAAATTTTCAAAGCAAAAACCACGATAGCTAATTCAAGATAATAAGTAGGACAATTCTTTTCATGCACCTTAGGTTATCTAGAGGCATAAGGTATCACCTTATTATTTCGCATCAATACACACTCCAAACCAATTCGTGAGGCATCACAATACACAACAAACCTTTCGGAAGAGACAAGATAGGAGCGGAAGAAAGTTTATCCTTCAAGGTTTGGAAACTTTTTTCACATTCATTAGTCCACACAAACTTAAACTTCTTTTGGGTCAACTTACTCATAGGAGAAGCAATAGAAGAGAACCCATTCACAAACCTCCAATAGTAACCTTCTAAGACCAAGAAGCTTCTAATGTCTGATGGAGTCAAAGGCCTAGGCCAATTTCTAATTACCTCAGTCTTCTTAGGATCTACCTTTATACCATCACACGACACCATATGACCTAGAAAGGAAACCTCTTTCAACCAAAACTCATATTTTTCATACTTAGCATACAACTTCTCTTCCCTCAATCTTTGCAATAGTACCCTCAAATGACTCACATGCTCCTCCTCACTAAGAGAGTAGATCAAGATATCATTAATGAAAACCACAACAAACAAATCAAGGTAGGGTTTGAAGACCCTATTCATAAGATCCATGAAGATATTAGGTGCATTGGTCAATCCAAAAGACATAACCACAAATTCATAATGCCCATATCTAATCCGCAAGGCTGTCTTGGCAATGTCACTCTCCCTCACCTTCACTTGATGATACCCGGAGCTAAGATCAATCTTTGAGAAGTGACTAGCCCCTTGAAGTTAGTCAAGAAAATCATCACTTCTAGGTAGAGGGTACTTATTCTTTATGGTGACCCTATTAAGTTTGTCACGATCTAAGCCTAGGGCCTAGATGTGACCATCAAATGGGGAACTTGAAGGAACCCCAAATAAGCCTCATAGCATATCATACATATCCTTGGTCGCGAAAGCAATTAAAATGCCAATAAGAGACAACATAAACAATGGGAAATTGGGGCTAAGGGAGCGAGAGAGAAAGAAGAAGTAATACTTAAATATCATAGATGAGTCAAAGCTTAAGAATAATACAGAACATGTCCAACAACACCTCCAAACATAGATACTTAGCGTGAGCCTAGACAAGTAATCGCGCTCTCCCTCATAATCAAAGTAGCGATGTAGAAGAGAGTATCAATACATAGCATAAAAAATATAGACCAACGTCCCCAAAATGGAGGACTCACTAACTAGCTTGAGAGACAATCGAACTAGCCATGTGGTGGAGGAGGATGGCCAAATGGAGCTCCGATTCCTACATGGTGACATCATGCAGGCATAGAGTATATGTTAGTACTTTTGAATGTACTAATTATGTAGGATGCAATGCAATAAAAGATAGGCAATGTAGGTAAAGTGCATAACCATAATCTATAGATAACATAGTAGCAATATGTCATGTATGAATGATGCTTCAAGTAAAACATGCTTAGATAGAACACGTTATGTAGATAAGAAGAAACCAGCATCATATACCAAGCAACTAGTACTCGGAATCTAAGGATTAACACCCCCTTTGTAGTGATTGAACTAACCCCTCAACACGGTTAATGGACTTAACACCCTCCATCAAATTGGTCAAGGTACCAACCCCTCAATAAGATTAATGGACATAACACTCTCCATCAAAGTGGTCAAGGTACCAAACCCTCAACAAGGTTAATGGACTTCACGCTCCATCAAAATGCTCAAGGTACCAACCACTCAAAAAAGTTAATGGACTTAACACCCTCCATTAAAGTGGTCAAGGTACCAACCTCTCAACAAGGTTAATGGACTTAACACCCTCCATCAAAGTAGTCAAGGTACTAACCCCTCAACAAGATTAATGGACTTAACACCCTCCATTAAAGTGGTCAAGGTACCGACCCACCAAATAGGTTAATAGACTTAACACCCTCCATCAAAGCAGTCAAGGTACCAACCCCCCAACAAGGTTAATAGACTTAACACCCTCCATTAAAAGGGTTAAGGTACCATCTCCTCAACAAGTTTAATGGACTTAACACCCTCCATCAAAGTGTTCAAGGTACCAACTCCCCAACAAGTCTAATGGACTTAACACCCTCCATCAAAGTGGTCATGGTACCAATCCCCCAACAAGGTTAATAGATTTAACACCCTCTATCAAAGTGGTCAAGTTACCAATCCCTCAACAAGGTTATGTTCAATATGTAACACTATAGAAGTTATCATGAAATTAACACATATAGAACATACTTTCATCATCATAAGTCATATATCTCATTTTCCAAGCTTTAGGCCTTCAACAACTCAAGGATAATAAACAAGACATTTTATCAAACACTTGGTGGGTGTGTAGTGTTAGTGTAAAACCATACAATTCAAGAGTGGAAACGTGCAAGTAAATCCAATATTAAACCATCAATCAATACTTGGCAATACCCTCAAGAAATATACATCAAAACCCTTCATCAAATCTCACAATAGATCTTAGATCCATAACTCAAAAAAGGATAAAACAATCATAATTTCATAAACCCCAACATAGTGTGCAATGAATTTCATAATAATTAAGACAAATGAGTAAATCAACTTTAAATCATGTAATTTAGGGTAAAAAGGAAGCTTAGGTATCATGGGTGAAAGGAACCCATGAAAGAAACCCACATACCTTAGCTTTTGGAGAATCTTTGAAACAGATTGGAGATGGCGACTTGAAGCTTGAGAGGAAATCCTTAGATCTGGATGAGTTTCGAGACTTGAATTTAGGAGATGAAATATTGCCTAAGTGTTTGGGAGAGTATTTACGAATGTCTTGGATGATATGAGGGTGAAATATGACTAAGTATTATTATTTTCAGATGTCGTAGGGCTTAGTCCCAAGACCCAAAGGCCTTGGATCGGACAACAAAAACTGGACAAAAATAACATAGGGGTGTGTCGCGCAACGAACGTGTACTACACACTGGAATTTGATACTTTAAAATTTTGGATTTTGCTATGGTTGCTCTAAAATTTGGGTTAGACCCATCCCCCACTAAATTTTGCCCCCTGAACAAGAATATTAAGTCAGATTTTCGAAATAATGCATAAATTTTTAGATATATGGAAATCACGATTTCGAGAATTTTTAAGGCATAATTTCAGGCACTTTTGGGGTCGTTTCAAAGCTGTTAGTAGTCAAGACACATTCTAAGAGAACCATCCTTCTTCTTCACAAACAAAACCGGTGCACCTAAAAGTTATTAGGCCTCTTCTCTAACAAATCCTTTAATTGCTCTTTCAACACCTTCATCTCTGCCGGAGCCATATGATAAGGAGGAATAGAAACAGGTTGAGTGTCAGGAAGAAGATCTATGCAAAAATCTATTTCCTTTTTGGGAGGAACACCGGGGAGCTCACTAAGGAAGACATCTAGGAACTCATTAATAACTGGAACTGACTCTATGGGAAGGAATTTAGACTCCATATTCCTAACCCTCACAAGATGATAGAGACACCTCTTAGAGATCATATTTTGGGCTTTAATGCAAGATATAAACCTATCCTTGACCACCACATCATGACTCTCTCACTCAAGGATGGGTTCATTTGGGAATTTAATTTGACCCAATGGGTTCTACAATAAATAGAGGTACAGTATGCATGCAGCCAATCCATCCCAAGAATGAAATCAAAATCCACCATATAAAACTCAACAAGGCCACAAGACACAATTTTATGCAAGATGCAAATGGGACAATTTCTATAGACCTTTCTATAACGAATAGATGCACCAATGGAAGTAGACACCTCATAAGACTCACACAAAAAATTGGGTTCAACATGAAACGTTTTGGCAACAAAAGGGGTAACAAAAGAAAGAGCGACACTCGGTTCTATCAATGTATACACATCAAAATAAAAGACTTTTAGCATACCGGTGACAAGATCAAGCACCTCACCAACCCCTTGCCTCCCTTGAAAAGCATAAAACCAATTTTACCTTGGGGAACAACCTTGTTGGCCTCCTCTCCCTAAAGGAACCACATTTGCACCCCAGCCTTGTGAATGAACATCTCCACCTTTGTTTTGATTACGAGGACAATTAACCTTCTTATTCCCCACTTTACCACAACCTAAACAAGCATTGGAGTCCCTCAAACGTGGGCCTCGATGAGCCCTACCTTATTTTGGGAACATAGCATTGAATGCCACACCACCATCACCTTGGACCCTTATGTTGTCATAGCCAAACCTTCTATTAGGAGCATGAGTAGACCTTTGTCCTTGATGAAACTAGATACCTTTGAGATATTGGAACTTACCATCAAAACTAGCCCTTTTGGCCTCACCACTCCTCATTTTCCTCAACTTCTCCCCCTCCATTTGTTCAACATATGTCATTAGGTGAGACAAATCCATGTCATTAATCAATATGTCAGAGCAACACTCCTCCCTCACCAAATCAGATACACCCATCACAAATTTGTTCATTCTAGACCTCGGATTGACAACCAAGCATGGAGCATATATTTGGAAAGCTGGTTTAACTTTAGGGCATACTCCCTGACACTCATTTTCCCTTGCTTCAAATTCGTGAACTCCATCATTTTGGTGTCCCCAAGCTCAAGAGGGAAGAATCGGTTAAGAAATGTCCCCTTAAACTCCTCCCATAGAACCACATTATTGTTCCCCTTCTCCTCCTTTCATTGAGTATACCATATTTGAGCCACCCCTTTAAGTTGGTAAGTCGCTATCTCCGTCTTCTTCTCCGACCTAACACCCATGATGGCCAACACCTTGTATATCTCATCAATAAATTCTTTTGGGTTTTCATCCACTTTAGACCCATTGAACTCTAGTGAGTTCATCGTCATAAAGTCCCTCACTCGAGATGCTAGAGTAGGAGCATGAGGGGCTTGAGCCATTTGATTGGCTTGATTAGACACGACTTTAGATAGCAAGGTGATATCATCCCGGAGCTCTCCATGAGTCGTTATTCCTCGGGTGTACCGGCTCTTCTTCCTCTTGTGTTAGACATAATCCAACATAGCAAAGAACATTCGTTAGGTGAAGGGAAACATTCTTAAAACTCCTTAGAACATGTTGCTTATAGTTGTGGTGCACAACACAACTATGAACAAGACTCTAATCTACGAAGTGTGTTGGATGCGAGGACCACTAATAATCTAGTGCTCTGATACCAAGTTTGTCATGACCCGAACCTAGGGCCCAAACGTGACACGGTGAATAAAGAACCCAAAGGGACCCTAAGCAAGCCTACTAACATATCATTACACATCCTTGGTCGCGGAAGCAATTAAACGAGCATAGGAGACTAGAATTAGGATAAAGGGCTAACGGAAGTCTTTCATATCATAAAACATCAAAACATCCAAAAAACGTCAACCTCAAGCATAATTACATAACTTGTCGAACAACAACTCTGAACTTAGAATTGAGGGGGGGCAACATAACTTTTTGGGCTCACCCTCATAGTCAAAAGTATATAAATAGGTAGGGAACGTCTTTACATAACATAAGAACAAGAGATATCATCCCCGGAGTTGAGGACTCATCAGACTTGCTTTGGGAAGATAGTACTAGCTACGGGAAGGATAAGGATGATCGTTAAAAGCTCTAATTCCTATATGGTAATACATTGTAGGCATAGAGTAGGTGTTGGTATATTCGAATGTACAAAGTATGTAGGATGCAATGCAATAATAGGTAGGTATCATCACCAAAATGCATAGTCGTAAGCAAAAGATAGTATATTAGCAACTTGGCATGCTTGATCAATGATTGAAGTAAAACATGCTTATATAGAAACATAGTACACGTGTAGGAAGAGACCATCATCATACACCAAGCCACTTAGTACTTGGAATCAAAGTTAAACCATCCCTTGGAGGTCTTGGAGGTATCAACCCCACAACTTGGTTAATGGGTTTTTACCACCTCCCATCAAGGTCTTTGAGTTCCCAACCCCTCAACTTGGTTAATGGGATTACCACCTTCCATCAAGTTGTTTGAGGTACAAACCCCTTAACTAGGTTAATGGGTTTTTACCACCTCGCATCAGGGTGTCTGAAGTACCAATCCCTCAGCTGGGTTATGATCAACTTACAACACCATAGATACATATCATGAAATCATCACATAAATGCCATCCTTTCATAATTATAAAGTCACTTAACTCATATGCAAAACATTAGGCCTTCAACAACTTAAGATACATTAACCGGACATTTTATCAAACACGTGGAAGGTGTGCGATGCTAGTATAAAATCATACAATTCAAGAGTGAAATCATACAAGTAAACTTGTAGTAAATTGACCCACCAATACTACATAATACCGTCATGCAATATACATCAAAACCTTTCCTCAAATCTCAAGATAGATCCAAGATTCATAGCTCAAAACAAGCTCAAACAGTCACACTTTTATAAAACTCCAACATAGTTCATAATTAAATTCACAGTAAATAAGATCCATAAGTAAATCAACTTATAAAAATGAAATTTGTGTAAAGAGGGAACTTGGGAACTATGGGTGAAAGGACCTAATGGTTGAAACCAACATACCTTACCTTTGGAGAATTCCTTGTTGAAGAATGGAATGGAGACTTGAAGCTTGAGTGATTTCCTTAAGATCCTAAATGAGATTTGGCACTTGAAGTTTGAGTGAAATATTTGTCTAAGTGTTTGAGAGATCATTAGGCAATGTCTTGTATGATATGAAGATGAAATATGGCTAAGTATAGGTGTTTTTACGCATAGGAAGGCTTAGGCCCAAGACCCCAAAGCCTTGGACTGGATTAGAAAAATTGGAAACAAAATACACTGGTCCCCATCTAGTCCACCACGCTGACCCAATGCTTAGGATAGATTTATACAGCTCTGTGACAGGTCCGCGTCATGGAGCTGTCACGGACAGCTATTGTAATTCCAAAATTTGTGAAAATCAACTTTTGCTATGGGTCTTCTAAAATATGTGTTATACCCATTTTCCACTCAATTTTTACCCTACACAATAATATAAAGTCGGATTTTTGATATCACAATGGATTTTGAGATATATGGAAAATACGATTATGGGCACTTTCGAGGCACATTTTCAAGAACTTATTGGGGTCATTTCAGTTGATGGGTTGATTTACATTAAGTTTTTTTTACATGATTTCACTCTTGAATTGCATTATTTTGAAGTAGCATTAGACACCCACCAAGTGTTTGATAAAATATCCGGTTAGGGATTCTTGAGTTTGTGATGGTATGGCTTACGAGTCATGTGACTTAATGATGATTAAGGGAATGTATATAGGTATTAAATTCGTGTAATGTACTTATGTCATTACAAGTGAATTATTGTTCACCCATGTTTATTGTGTTCTTGGGAAAATGAGAAATTCTTTCTTGATACTTGAATGTATGGTTTGATGAGCTATTTTCATGACTCCTACAAAAAAGATTACATCGTAAGATATGGATATTCTATAAGATCTAACGAAAAGGCTATGTCATAAGGTAGAATGACTTATGGCTCTTATCCAAATGATTATATCGTATGGTAAGGACATCTTATAAAACCTACCAAAAATCCATATCGTAAGGTACAATTTATGGTTCCTATCAAAAAGATTATATTGTAAGGTAGAATAATTCATGGCTCCCACTTAAAAGATTATATCGTAAAGTAGGGGAAGTCTTATGCTACCTACCAAAAAGACAGTGTCGTAAGGTAGGGATATTGGTAACACTCTCCGAAAAGGTTATAATGTAAGGTGAGTGGGTGGCTTTGTGGCCCATCTCAAGTATGTTGTGTAATGTTCGAGCATACATACATTCCATATTGAATTTATGTTCCTTGATTATGACTAACCATGTTTTACTTCAAGTGTAATCATGCATGCCATATTGATATTACCCTATCTCTTACTTATGCTTTTGCATTTTGATTATGTTACCTATCACTTGTTGCATTGTATCTTACATAATTACTATATTCAAACGTACTAATGCATACTCTATGCCTACATGATGTTACCATGTAGGAACCAGAGCTCCTCATGATTATCCTCCACGTGGCCAGATTTGACATCTTGAAGATAAGCTTTGGTGATCCTCAAGATTACGGACACTAGCTATGCTACTCTTCCTCATGTTATTTCTTTATGTTGAACTTTGGTAAAATGAGGGTGAGCCCAAAAAGTGTCTTGGCCCCCACCCAATCTATCTGAGATCTGTTGTTGGACAAGTGATGTAATGAAGCTCTGATATTGACTCTTGAGTGTCCTATGTCTTATGCTATCAAAAACTTCCCTTAGTCTCTTTCTCCTCATTTATACTCTTTTGTTGTTGTTTACTTGCTTGGTCATTTGTTTCCACGACCAAGCATGTGTAAATGATATGCTAAGAGGCTTGTTTGGGGTCCCTTCGAGTTCCCACTCACCGTGTCATGTCTAGGCCCTAGGCTTAGGTCATGACACTAGATAAATTGTAAGTACAACTCAGAAGAACTACACTGTCATTGAGCATGAGTTGTTTGCAGTGGCCTTTGCATTCGAGAAGTTCAAGTCATTTCTATTGGGGAATAAAGTTGTGGTGCAAAGAAAGCACTCAGCACTGCAATACTTGATGGCAAACAAGGATGCAAAACCAATGTTGACAAGTTAGGTACTTCTCGTGCATGAATTTGATTTTGTTATCATCGACAGAAAAAGGACTGAAAATCAAGTCATAGATCACCTTTCCTAGTTAGAAGGTGGGGGCAATGGCAAAGTTTGATGATAGATTGGAGATCAACAAATCATTCTTAGATGAAAGCGTGTTGGCAGCGTCCCATGATTTGATACTATGGTTTGCAGACTATGCAAATTACTGGGTAAGTGATATTGTGCCGCCTGATATAAATACCCACCAGCATTGAAAATTCATATTTGATGTGACAAAGTTCTTTTCGGATGATCCATACTTGTTTTGTGTATGAGCGGATGGGATTATTCGTTGTTGTATTCCTGAGATTTAGATGATGAGTATCCTCGAGGCATGTCACTCGTCGTTGGTATGGGAGCATCATAGCGGAGTCTGGATAGCACACAAGATCTTATAGTGTAGGTATTAGTGGCCCATAATCCACCAGGATGCTCACGACTACACCAAAGCATGTGATAAGTTCCAAAGAGAAGGTGGTGTTTTGAGCAAGCATGAGAACACTCTAAACTTCATTATAGTGATCGAGTTATTTGAGATGTGGGGAATAGACTTCATGGATCCTTTTGTTAGCTCCCATGGAAACATATACATCTTGGTCGCTATGGGTTATGTATCAAAATAGGTGGAGGCAGTTGCTCTGCCCAATAACGAAGGTGAAAGGGTCACATCATTTTTGGAAAGGAATATCTTCTAAAGGTTTGGCACCCTTCAGGTGATCATTAATGATGGAGGTTCTCACTTTTGCAAATGACTATTCAAGGTTCTACTTGACAAGTATGAGGTGAAACACTAGGTGGCAACTCCTTACCATCCTTAGACAAGTGCGTAAGTGGAGGTGTCTAATAGGGAAATTAAATAGATTCTATCCAGGACTATGAATTCAAATGGGACGGCTTGGTCGCGTAAGCTTGATGATGTAATATGGGCATACCGGATAACATTCAAGAGCTCTATAGGCATGTCTCTCACCAACTTGTCTTTCGGAAAGCATGTCATCTATTGGTGGAGCTTGAACATAAAGTGATGTGGGCATTGAAGAAGTTGAATCTAGACTGGAATGATGCAGTGAACTCTAGGTTGAGCTAACTCAATGAGCTTGTTGAATTTCACTTGAAGGCATATGAGAGATCAGCCTTGTATGAACAAAGGATGAATCACCAATTTGCACCAGGGGACTTAGTGTTGCTATACAATTCGAGGCTAAGTTATTCCCTAGGAAACTCAAATCTAGATGGTTGGGACCCTTTCGAGTAGCACATGTCTTTGATTATGGAGCCATTGAGTTGGAGAGAAGAAATGGAGGAACATTCAAAGTAAATAGCCAAGGAGTCAAGCTGTACCTTAGAAATGTGGAGGAAATAAAGACAATAAAAGAATGGATGCTTGAGGAAGTCTGAATACTCAAGTCATCCATGTCATGCTACGATAATAAATTAGGTTCTGGTTGGGAGGCAACCCAAGGTAGATACTAGTGCTTAGGCACGTAGATATGTTTTTTGACCCAGATACTTTATTTTGTTTTGATTGTGTGCATGAGGACAATGCACCTCTTTTTCGATGGGGAGTGGGTAATTATGGGCCTCAGTGAAGTCTGAGTAGCCTTGGCCTATAACTACAAAATTTTTTGAATCCTACGGGTTTTCTTGCCTATGTTCTTTTTCACTATGGATATTTATTTTCTATTAAACCAACACATTTAGGATGTTTAGGTAGTATTGGTAGCATATTGTACTGATATTTGTGGCATATGTATACTTTTGTGTTTTCTTTTTGTGAAAAATGATACCCACCAAATTTTTGAATAGTTAGTCTGGATAGCAACCATGCATGTTTAAGTGTGATGATAGTGCTTTTGCTAATAAGTGACGGTAAAATTGAGATAAAAAGCATGATCTGAGAGTTTTTTCTTGATAATGTAATTAGTGTCACGTGAGTGTGAGAAACTTGCTCAATTCATGTAGTGTGTTTCAATTTAGAACTTGTATTATTACTCTGATTTGGACTTTAGGTTAGTTGGTTAAGAAAGGATCTTAGGCCATTGTTCATAACAATCCATGTAACGACCCCCAAAAAGTACCCGAAAATGTGCTTCGATAATACCCAGAATCGTGATTTCCATATATCTTAAAATCTATTTATTATTTCGAAAATCTGACTTCATTTTCTTGTTCAGTTTGTCAAATTGATTGGGAGATGGGTCTAACCTGAATTTTAGAGCAACCGTATCAAAATTGAAAAATCGCAAAAAATGCGATTTAGGAGGGTTAAATTTGAAGGGGCATATCTCTTAGAACATAAAGAACTGTTGACCCATAACCTACCAAATTAAATCCCTTTGAATTAGCTTTCCAATGCACTTAGTTTGACCTCATTCCGAGTTCGATTAAAGGATTTATGCCCATTTTCGTAGAACTCATTTGTGTAGAAAAAGCATATTCCAGTGGGATTTTCATGTCATTTCCACGATGTACCCCTGTTATTTTTTGTTCCTATTTTAATCTTTTTGGGCCAACACTTATAAGTCTTAGACCTAAGTATTCCCAAACTTGAAACTATATATACTTAGCCTTATTTCACCCTCATATCATCCTTAACATTCCCCAATATCCTCCTAAACACTTAGACTCATATTTCACCCTAAATTCAAGTCCCAAACTTAAGACCAATCTTAAGGATTTCATCAAGGATCTCATTCAAGCTTCAAGTCTCCATTTCCAATCTTCTTCAAAGATTCTCCAAAGACAAGGTATGTAGTGTTGAACCAATGGGTCATTTCACCCATAGTGTCTAAGCTTCTGTTTTACTAATATTGCATGATTTAAAATTGATTTCACATGTGGGTCTTGTATAGCGTGAAATTTACTGTATAGTGATTTTAGTTCATGGAAGTATGGTTATTTTAGCATAT
Source organism: Solanum clarkiae (assembly GCA_011800125.2). Lineage (NCBI taxonomy): Eukaryota > Viridiplantae > Streptophyta > Magnoliopsida > Solanales > Solanaceae > Solanum > Solanum clarkiae. Next base: position 3,120 of record JAABOM020075980.1, on the reverse strand, counting down.
TTTGAGCTCTATTTCTTGGATCTAACATTTGATTTGATGAGGGTTTTTAATGTGAATGTGTTGGGATGTTGCAAGGTCTTGATTGATGGTTTTACAATAGATTATCTTGCATGATTTCTTCTCTAAATTGCATGGTCTTTTACCCCCATTACATATCCCCAAGGTGTTTGATAAAATATCCGATTATGGTTTATTGAGAAATTGAAGGTCTAAAGCATGAGATATGATATGAATGATGTTATGATAATGAAATGAGTTATGTACATGATATATTCTATATAAAGTGTTGCATTAGACTGTGCCCGATCTGGGGGTATAGGAGCCCAGATAACCATGTGAGGTGTATGTACCTTGCCACCAGCGTGAATACGTGCGAGTGTCACCGACCATGTGAGGGGTGTGTACCTTGACATTAGGGTGAGCAGGTGTAACTGTAACCTTTCCAACCAAAGTTTTAATTCTTTCTTAGTCTTTTCTAAACATATGATATCCTATATAAGCATGGGTTACTTAAATATGTTTTACTCATGCATTGATCATACATGTCATATTGCTATATCATGCCTCTTGTCTATTATTATGCGTGTTAATTATGAAACTTAGCTCTTGTTGCATTGCATCCCACATACTTAGTACATTTGAACATGCTAACGCATACTCTATGCCTACATGATGTTACCATGTAGGAACTAAAGCTTTTATTGATTCTTCTTGTGACTAGAAAGATTGTTCAAGTTAGCCTTTGGTGAGTCCTCCATTCCTGGGACAATGACTATTCCCTTATACCATGTTCTAAGATTATCTTTATTTTATGTATCTACTAACTATGAGGGTGAGCCCGGTTGCTTGTCTTGACCCCTGCTCTTTTCTATGTAGTAGAGGTGTTGTTGGAAATATTATGTATTATGCTTGAGCTTTGACTCACTTATGATATTCAAGCTATTTAAGTATAAATCTCTCTCTATGTTAGCCCCAATTCACCTTGTTTATGTTTCTTACATTGTTTTACTTTGCTTTCACGACCAAGGATGTATAATAATATGCTATGAAGCTTGGGGTCTCTTCGGGTTTCCCATTCGTAGTTCACATCTAGGCCCTTGGCTTAGGTCGCGACAAAGATGGTGTCAGAGAACTTGGTGGATAGATCATCGACGACCAACACACCGCGTCGATTAGAGTCTTATTCATGGTTGCATTGTGCACTACAACTATGAGTAGGAGGCTATGAAACATTTTAGGAAATGTTTCCCTTAGTCATGGTCAATGTCGTGATTTAGAAACAAGATAGGGCTTTCCCCTCTAATGAATGTTCTTTGCTCTTTTAGTTGATCATGTCGCTTCAAGGAGGAAGGCAAGGGAAGGTAAGTAGAAGGTTTTGATTTTGATGGATTCGAGTTTCACTATTTCTTCTCTATTCTTTTTGTTGATGGTGGAGCTTCTTGTTCGCCCAAGTGGTTTTGTGGATCCTTGGTGTCTATTCTCTTGGTTGGTATATTGTTGCTAGAAAGTTCATACGTGTTGATCTGGGTTTGTATTGCATTAGGTCTTTCTTTGTGGCTTGTTCGATTTGATTTGTGGATTTTGATGTTTTAGTTGGGATGAAATAGTTGCATGCATGTTGTGTCTCTATGGATGGTGGACCTGTAGAGTCAGAATCTGACTCCCTAATGAATCCATCTTTAAGTGGGAGGTTATCAAGTGGTAGCAAAGGAGGTAGGTCCATTCTGGACTTAAATGTACAATTGGTCTCTAAGAGGTTGCATTTTTCATCTTGTGACAATTGGAAGTGTTGAACCTAAGTTGGTTGTTTATAGAATTGTCGTCGGTGAAAGATGAGGCCTTTTTTCAATGTTTGAAGTTGGGGTAGTGTCTTTTGGTTTGACTAGCAAACTGGTTATGCCTATGATTCCCATGAACAAGATCTTTAGTCTATACTCTAATAGGCTTATAGTGGTTTTGGTAATGATATGATTTTTCGTTCCCTAATAAGGTAGTGCCTGTGAGTCTTTTGAGTATAATACTCCAAAGTTTAAGGAAGGAGGTTAGATGCTAAATAGGAGAAATGAGAATTTTGGTTGAAAGAGATTACCTTCCTAGGTCGTGCAATGCAGGGTGATGACATTAAGGTGGACCCTAGTAAGACGAAGGTGATTAGATATTAGACTAGACCTTGACTCCCTTGAGTGTTAGGAGCCTCTTGAGTTTAACGGGCTCATGTCGGAGATTGTGAGTATGTTCTCTTCCGTTGTTGTTCCTATGACTTAGTTGACCCTAAGTGAGACCAATGTTGTGACCAATGTTTTGCGTAGGGTGATTTGATAGGTCAGGGAGTTGCTATTTCTTGTGTTACTCCTTGGTGCTAGAAGGATTCATGTGTATGAGGGTTGATCATTGATCCCTTCCAATTGTCACGCCCCATGTCCCGTTAGGGTAGACTAGCACCCGTTGCCAGTAAGGCCCGGGAGAACCAACCTGTAACTATGCGCTTACTATACGCATTACGAGGGGTTCAACCTTTAGCATGCCTTAAGGTAGATAAACAGTGATAATAAGCCAAAAGGAAATGCATATGACTAGGCCGTTAGGGCCACGGTCTCTAAAGTACGAGACATGACTTCACTTTTACTTTACATAGTCTATAAAGCCTCTAAATAAGGAAAAACATCTAAAAAGCGTCGGAACAGGCCTGCCTCAACCAACTATACAATATAAACATAAGCACTAGACATATACAAAGCCCCGATGCAACCTGGAGCTTGATGACAATAGCTGAATATCCTGTACTTCTATTGGGGAGATCTACTAGCACCTGTACCTGTAGCAAAAATGTTGGTCCCCCGTAAGGGACGTCCATACTGAGTATGTAAGGCAGGATATACTCAACCCTTCGGGCTACCCCCCATTTGATAGGATCGTCCCCTGGCTAGGTTATACACAACCCCTCGGGGCTACCACCTACCAGAACTATATACCTTATCTTTCCATTACCTTTGAGATGGTTCTTTTGGTGGCCATAAACAACGAAATGCATATGAAATGGTATAACTTGTGAACTTTATTTGGCAACAAGAAACCATGTATCTTGGTATTCATGTATGTAACCAGATTTGAAAGTGACTA
>JAABOM020075973.1:0-34203 GCA_011800125.2 Solanum clarkiae | reverse complement strand
AGGAGCGTCGAAAGTTGCATTGACTAACTGCTACTTCACAAATGAAAGAAGCACAAACAGTTTAAAGAGCTATTTTGCTTTATTCCATCATACTCCAAAGCCAAAAAATAGTCAATCTTTGGCTCCATCAAACAACAAAAACAAAATAAAAGTAAAATACAAGAGAGTCTATAAATTAATACTTGAACTAACTAATAGTGAAATCAAGTCAAAAACCTAGCCATATTCCCCGGGAATGGTGCCATAATTTTTGATGATGTTCACATTCCAATAAGAAAGCAGTCACCTCAGCAATTAACCTAACAGAAGGTTAGGGCCGAATCCACAGGGAATAAAGGGCTTGACTACAAGACTTCACTATCAATTATTTTGAGTATCTATCACTAAAATCTCTAAATGGGGGAGGGGTTTGTGCTTCAAAAAAAGAAGTAACATATATACTACACTACTATGCGAGGTAACACTCAATTTTAGGGACAACTTGGGAATTATGTTCCTCATGGCTCATTGACTCGATTACCCTAGATAACATAACTATAATTGGACCTTCGCATACAGGACGGTAACTTAGGTTCTTCAAAGCCTTTTGTGAAGGTGAAGGTTGAATTTCACTACTGCACGTGGTCGGTAACCATGGTGTGTCAACTAACCGTTACCCATTGTCCCAGTCAGCCTCCCCTTGGGTAGGTTTAGTTTACTAGATGAGAACACTTCAATCAAATCCTATCATTTACTTCTCTTTTCCTATTCGTCACTACCTTGGTCAGGATCATGATAGTAGGCAAAGTTTGGTGTTGTCCACCATAAAAAAACAATCAAAATGAAGGAAAATAACAATATATGCAAAACCCCAATCATAGAAATACAACAAATCTAGGTCATCTCAAGTCAACTGCCCATGGTTCTCACAACTCCAAGTTGTAGATGCTTAGCTACTCATGGCTAAAGCAAAACCAACAAAAATGCAAAGACAAGGCATAGTTGAGAGTTTTACCCAATCCAATGAAGAAATGATAATACCACAAGTTACAAACCACAAGCTTGATATATTGACAAAGAATATAATATAGGATTTGCACTCCCCAAAAGTGCGTTTTCCAAGAGAAAAGGAAAATCTATCCTAAAATCCTAAAATAATCTAGAGAATATTCAAAGGTGATGTTCAATGTTCAATATTTGGAATCTCCTCCATAAAACCTTAACTTAAAGTATTTATAGTAGTTACACATTTAGCCCTAAAAATTACACGGAAAAGACAGCTAGCAGCTGGTACGTCTCGAAGGTATGACTTATAGGGTGACCTACGAGTCATAATCAGGGTCTCATATCAGGTGTTTGGCATTTTGAACTGAACTGGTATGACCCACTGCTGCGAGTCGTTGCTTGGGTTACAACTCCTATGCTCCTCTCGTAGTCTAAGACTCTAGTTTTTGGTCCAAAGTTTTTCCTCTCTGTCTCCTGCTACTGTCATAACCCAAGCCTAGAGCCTTGATGTGACTGGCAAATGACCAACCCAAAGGAAATCCAAATAAGCCTCATAGCATATCATCACACATCCTTGATCGAGGAAGCAAGACATAACAATATAAGAAACATAAACAAGGGAAATTGGGACTAATAGAGTGAGAATTATATTTAAATATCATCGATATCATAAGTGAGTCAAAGCTCAAGCATAATACATATTTTTGTCCAACAACACCTCTAACATAGAACTTAGTGGTGGCGAAGACAAGCAACTGGGCTCACCATCATAGTTAAGTATACCAAAAATGAAATATAGTGTCAAATACACGGAAAAGGAACATAGATATCACCCCCGGACATGAGGACTCACTAACTAGCTTGATTTGATATCACTAACCACGTGGAGGAGGATGATGACCTAATGGAGCTCCAGTTACTACATTGTGATATCATGTAGGCAAGAGTATGCATTAGTACGTTTGAATGTACTAAGTATGTGAGATGCAATGTGACAAGAGATAAGCTTCATAACTAACATGTATAACAATAGAAAATAGGCATGATATAGCAATATGACATGTGTGATCAATGCATAAGTAAAACATGCTAAAGTAACTCATGCTCATATAGGATATCATTTGTGAAGGATTGACCAAGTGAACTACTTCCCAACTCTAAGGCACACCATTCCTTGAACAGTGATTGAGGATTTATAACCCCCTCAGCAAGGCATCCGAGGCTTGACACCCCCTCATCGAGGTGATTGAGACTTGGCACCCTCTCAACAAGTTAATTGAGGCTTTGGACCCTCTCAACAAGCCAACTGAGGCTTAGAACCCCCTCGTCAAGGTGATTGAGACTTGGCACCCTCTCAACAATATGATTGAGGCTTGGTACCCCCTCAACAAGGCAATCAACTTGCAACATCATAGATAATTTTCATGAATTCAATATATGTACAACATACTTTAATCATCATAAAGTCATAATATACCTTCATTTCCTCTCATCACTGTACATCATATGCATACCATTGTTTCATCATCATTTAATCATCATATACTCATCATAACACTATTCAACTCATAAGTCATGCATTGGACCTTCAATACTTTCAAGAAATCCTAGCAGGACATTTTATCAAACACTTGGGGGATGTGATAGGGGTAAAAGACCATGCAATTTAGAGATGCAATCATGTAAGAAAATCTGCAGTAAACCATAAAATCAACACCTTGCAACACCCCCAAGATATTCACATGAAAGCGCATCATCAAATCCAACATTAGATCCAAGATTTAAAGCTCAAACATTCTGAAACAACTACACTTTCATGAACTAAAGCCACTGTACAATAAATTTCTCAATATACAAGACCCACATATAAAATCAACTTTAAATCATGCTATATTAGTAAAAAAGAGGTTTAGAAACCATGGGCGAAAGGACCTAATGGTTCAATACCACATACCTTAGCTTTGAAGAAGTTCTTGATGAAGATGGAGGTGAGAACTTAAAGTGTGGAAGAATTCCTTAAGATCCGGAAGAGATTTGGTCACTTGACTTTGGAGTGAAATATTAGTATAAGGTTTTGAAAGAGTATTTTATCAATACAATGAAGAATTTATGGGTTTTGGAACCTTGAATAAGCATAGAAAGGCCAATCTAGAGTTTAGAAAGGCTGGGAAAGGACCAAAATAACCCTTCCGAAAAGCTATCTAATAGTTGTTATGGGCCCCGTTATGACCCATAGGTAGCGCCTCGTATGGCCCCTCATATGACCCCTACGCTCAATTTCGAAGTCTCTGGAAATTGCTATGAGCTTGACCTATGAGTCATACCCCGACCTACGACTCGTAACTCTGGGGTCGTAGTGCAACTCTGCACTGGCAGTTTCAGTAAAATGGTGATAACTTTTGACTCCGAACTCTAAATGAGGTGAAACCAAGTGCATTGGAAAGCTAACTCAAAGGGATTTCATTTGACATGTTGTGGTCCACCCAGTTCCAAGTTTGCTAAAATTGATGCTTGTTTAAATTTTACCCTTGCATGAACCATCACCCAAAACTCAACTCTTAGGAAAGTCTTGAACTCGTCTAGGTAACTAGGAGTCTCTCATGAACCTAATACACCCCCAATTTAACCAAATGAGGATTGAAACATGGGTACAAGAACATGGAGTTATGGGGTGTAACAATATCTCCCCTTTGGGACCATTCGTTCTCGAATGTGGAAGAACAAGGCTTGAAAGGCTTGAATTAGAACATGAAACTTCCAACCATAAGATCTATTGCATAGCTTACTAGTTGAAAATCATAATAGAGTTGAAAATAATGCTAAAACATATTCAAATCATTCAAAACATCATTTTTAAAATCTCAACATAAGCGTAAAATCATCATGTATTTGCCAACATAATATGAATGCATATGCATGACATAGGCGCTGAAACATAAGACTTGGAATCGTAGAAAGGACTTGACGTGTTATTATAAGCATGAATAGAATAAAAGGAATACAAATATTTCTTCTCCATGCCACACTGGCTTCACGAGAGACACACACAAATGGACAAATCCTCCAAATAGGGCTTTGGTGAACACCGCATCATTATCATTCAACCTCTTCGTTCACCCATCCACACCTCCACCGGGACCTTTAACTAAGTCAACTCTTCCATCTCAACACCCACAACTTCAAGGAGTTCTATAATACTAGAGTCACCCACACATTCCCATCAACCTAGACGCATGAAGAACCGAACTAACCCAACTCCTATCTATAGGCAGTCCCTAAACTTATGCAAACTTAACAACTTCCCTCTACACTCTGTATGGACTCAAAATCCTCAACTCAATTGGCAAACTTAAATACACCTAACCTACTTGGTACTACAACCACCATCTCCCCCTTGGGAGACAACCTCCACTCTATCATCTTCTCACCCAAAACTTTCAACACTAATAAGGTGGAGATCATGGCCTTGCTTAAACTAGACCTCTTAACACAAGAAGATTTGGAACCCTCAAGAACACTGTATTACCATTCTCAACTTCCTTCAATCTAACTTCCTATCTTGCCAACTGATGGACCCCACTAGTCTCCTCTTTGCCACTATCAACCACACATGCTAGGATATCTAGAGCACCGACTACAACATTAATACACACTCATTCATAATCCTTATAAAATTCTAACCATCTTCTTATTACCCACAATTCACACTTTCATATTTAGCAAACAACCTCTCATCCCCCAAGACTTGCAACAGTACACCCAAATAATTCACAAGATCTAAATAAATCAATACTTCATTACTAGGGACCACTGCAAACATACCAAAGTAGGGTTTTATAACTCTATTCTAGAGACCCATAAACATAAACAATGCATGAATCAATAAAACAACTCCACCAATACTAATAATGCTCACTCGGGGACAAAGCTCAAACCAAAGATCAATCTTACAGAAATGACTACCCCATTATAGTTGACCAAATAGATTGACCATCCTCAACCATCATATAACAACCTTATTGGTTCTGCACTCATTGAAAACATGTTATGCAAGTAGCTAAACCACTCCAAGACCTCCAATCCATCAAAATAAGTTCAACCAAGATCACAAGAGAAGACGTTATGCAATAAGAACATGGGGAAACCCTTAGAGATCAATTGAACCTAAAGGCAAGAATGGACCTACAACTTTGGCTACCACTTGACAACCTCCCACTCAATGAAGGGTTCATTAGGGAGTTCGAATCTAACTCTACAGGTCCTACCATCCATGGACACACAACATGCATGCAACTATTCCATTCAAAGTATAACATCAAAACCACCACACCATCTCCAACAAGTCACAAGGCAAGACCTAATACAATATGAACATGGATCAACACTTATGGACTTTCTGGAAACCATATACTCAACCAAGAGATAAACACCAATTGTTCACATTACCACTCGGGACACACAAGAAGCCCACTAGCCAACAAAAGTAACAATGGAAGGAATAATGAAACCCGGATCCATCAAAATCAAAACCTTCAACTTACCTTCCTTTGTCTCCATCTTTGAAGCGGCATGATTAAATAGAAGGGCAAAGAACATTCATTAGAAGGGAAAGCCCTATCTTACTTCTAAAGCACAACATAGACCATGAAGAAGGGAAACATTTCCTAAAACGTCTCATAGCCTCCTACTCATAATTTTGGTGCACAACGCAACCATGAATAAGACTCTAATCAATGTGGTGTACTGGACTCCGAGGATCTATCAATCGAGTGTTCTGATACCATCTTTGACACGACCCAAGCCTAGGGCCTAGATGTGACCAGCGAATGGGGAATCCAAAGGAACCCCAAACAAGTCTCATAACATAGCATCACAAGAGATAAGCTTCATAGAAACATGTATAACAATAGACAATAGGCATGATATAGAAATATAACATGTATGATCAATGCATAAGTAAAACATGCTTAAGTAACTCATGCTCATATAGGATAACATTTCTAAAGGATAGACGAAGTGAACTACTTCCTAACTCCAAGGCACACTATTCCTTGAATAGTGACCGAGGCTTGATACAACCTCAACAAGGCATCCAAGTTTTGACATCCCCTTGTCAAGGTGATTGGGACTTGGCACCCTCTCAACAAGGTGATTGAGGCTTGGTACCCTTTCAACAAGGCAACCGAGGCTTGGCACCCCCTCGTCAAGGTGATTGAGACTTTGCACCCTCTGAACAAGATGATTGAGGTTTGGTACCCCCTCAACAAGGCAATCAACTTGCAACATCATAGATACTTTTCATGAATTCAATACATATACAATATACTTTCATCATCATAAAGTCATCACATACCTACATTTCCTCTCATCATTATACATCATAGAATACCATTGTTTCATCATCATTCCATCATCATTTCATCATCATATACTCATCATATAACTATTAAACTCGTAAGACATGCATTGGACCTTCAATCCCTCAAGAAATCCTAGCCGAACATTTTATCAAACACTTGGGGGTGTGGTGGGGGTAAAAGACCATACAATTTAGAGATGAAATCATTCAAGAAAATCTGTAGTGAGACCATAAATCAACACGTTGCAACAACCCCAAGATATCACATCAAAATCCCTCATCAAATCCTACATTAAATCCAAGATTTAGAGCTCAAAAAATGCTAAAACAACCATATTTTTCATGAACTAAAATCACTATGCAGTAAATTTCTCAATATACAATACCCACATGCACAATCAACTTTAAATCATGCAATATTAGTAAAAAGGAGGTTTAGGCACCATGGGTGAAAGAACTCAATGGTTCAACACCACATACCTTAGCTTTGGAGAAGTTTTTGCTGAAGATGGACGTGAGAGCTTGAATCTTGGAAGAATTCCTTAAGATCTGGAAGAGATTTAGTTACTTGACTTTGGAGGGAAATATTAGTATAAGGGTTTGAGAGAGTATTTTATCAATACAATGAAGAACTTAAGTGTCTTGGGAACTTGAATGAGCATAAAAATGTCAATCTAGAGTTTAGAAAGGCTGGGAAAGGACCAAAATAACCCTTCCCAAAAAGTTGTCTAACGACTATTATGGGCCTCATTACGACCCATAGGTAGAGCTACGACTTGTAGGGCCCCTCGCATAACCCTTAGGCTCAATTTTGAAGTCTCTGGAAATTGCTACGAGCTTGACTTATGAGTCATACCCTGACCTATGACTTGTAACTGTGGGCTCGTAGTGCAACTCTGCACTGGCAGTCTTCAGTAAAATGACCATAAATTTTGACTCTGGACTGTAAGAGGTGAAACCAAGTGCATTGGAAAGCTAACTCAAAGGGCTTTCATTTGACATATTGCGGGCCACCCAGTTCCAAGTGTGCTAAAAGTTATGGTTGTTTAAAGTTTACCCTTGCATGAACCATCACCCAAACCTCAACTCTTAGGGAAGTCTTGAACTCGTCAAGGTACTAGGAGTCTCCTATGAACCTAATACACCCCCAATCTAACAAAATGATGCTTGAAACATGGGTACAGGAGCAAGGATTTATGGGGTGTCACAGCTATGATTCCACCTATACGAGTCATATTGAGACCTACAACTCGTATGGTGGCCTCGCAAGGCTGACCTCCTCTTAGCAAATTTCTTATCTTTGCTCTTTGTTTCTAGCTATGCCATCACCCTATGACTCGTAGGTGAGCTCATATGTTCTGCACTTCAGCAAAAATTGCAATCTTTCTCCAAAATCATGCCAAACTACCTTTTCTGCAATAACAATAGAAAAAAACATAAAACCATGAAAAATCACATTAAGAACTCACAAAATTCCTTGTTTTAGACATCAAATGTATTGTATTTTTACAGTACATCAATAGTTCATAGTTTCCTAGCTCAAAACAGGCATAGTTTCAATAGACATAATCAATTCAAGGAATAAACATTAAATAGATGTGCATGCATAATCAATAAGTACTTGATAAAACCCTAACTCATATTTCATAATAAAAGATACCCATAGGTTACACAACTTGATAAGATGCAATTTTCATAAAACGAGAAGTTTGGGCTCCATGGGCGAAAGGATCCATGTATAAAGACCCACATATCTTAAACCTTGAATTCCTTGAGGTGAACTTGAAGTAGACTTAGAGCTTGAAATGAGTCCTTGAGTTCCAGAATTGAGCTTGAAATTCTTAGATTTGAATGAAAGAATTACTAGAGTCTTAAAGAGGTTTGAGAGAGGGTTTTGTGAGTCATAAAGTTGAAAAATGGCTAAGTATGGGTGATTTTACATTTAAGTGGGCATGAGGATATGACCCTAATGCCCTTGAGCGAATTTGGAAAACCAAGGAAAATAACACACTAGTCAGGCCCCTGGCAGGATGTGGACTAGACGCGAGTGAACAAGACACTGCTCTGTGCCCCTGCCGCGTTGTGGCCAGGGCGCGGACAGCCACAGGAAATCATAAAATTAGTGAAAATTATTTTTCACTACGGGTCTTCTAAAATCTGGGTTATACCTATTTCCCATTCAATTTTGCCTCCTGATTAAGAATATGAAGTTAGATTTTCTAAATCACGCACGAATTTCAAGCTATATGAAAATTATGATTATGGGACATTCGAAAGCACATGAGGGGTGTTTCAAGTACTCTAGAACTACCACTACTTGTACCTCTTGCTGCCTGAGTAGTAACTCTAAGTTATGCCACATTAATATTTGTTGCACTATCACCACTGCCATCAACCGGAGCAAGAGCAGGAGGAGGGTTATTTTTTTATTTTTTCCACCTCATCCTTTTCTCCCTTTTACTTTTTCTGTATTATTACTATGACTAATTTATAATGCTTCCATAGATTGAACAACAACTAATTTCTGAACAACATTTTGTTTGCTAAATTTGTATTACTTAAATTTTTTGGAAGGAACTTGCTCCTCATCATATTCTTTATCATCATCGTTCGCATCCTCAAGATCTTCACTATCATCAAGATTGATTAGTGAATTCCTGTTAAACTTTTGAACAGGCTCTTTACCTTTGGATAATTTGTTTGAATTGTCCAAAGTGAAAGTCGATTGACAACTATAGATTAGTCCTTTTTCTATGTATATGTTGAATTCCATAAATTGTTTGTGTTCAAAATACTTTGAATTTCCATTGTAAAAAGAATGTACTAACTCTTGTGATCTCTTGTTGAAGGTTAAGAATAGTGTCGAATATGCTGCTGAGTCCTCAAAGAAAAACAAAAGTATTGAACAATTTGATGGGTTGAATGACTTATGGAAACCATTGAACAAATTGGTGACAAAAGGTTTTTCTTTGGACAATTCTAAAAAATTATCCAAGGCAAAAGAGCATGTTACAAAGTTCATCAGAACTCCACTGATCAATCTTGATGACCACGAAGATCATGAGCACGTGCACGATTATGATGAAGAAAATGATGAGGAGTATATGACTTTCCTAAAATTTAAGGAATACAAAGTTATCAAATAAAATGTTGTTCAAAAATCAGTTATTGTACAAGCTAGAGAAGCACCATCAATTAGTAAAAGTAATAGTACTGACAAAAGAAAATGGAGAAAAGGACAACTTGGAAGAAACAAAAAAGAAAGAAAGAATCCTTCTCCTACTCCTGCTTCTTGTAGAGGTGGTGGTGATAGTGGAGCAAATATTAATGTGGCAAAAGTGGGAGTTACTACTAAGGCAACAGGAGTTAAAGTAGTGGTTGTACTCGAGTACCGAATTAAAGTGACCATCCCATTTAGTTAAATTTGCTTGCATGTGATAAGCAATGAGTTTAATTTTATCCCTTATATATTTTTTTAGATAACCCCAAAAATATTGAAAGATATAGAATTAAACACACTACTTATAATATGCAATCAAATTAAACCAAATGGGATGGACTCTTTCATTCAGTACCCTAGAACTCCCACTGCTTGTACCTCTTGCTATCTTAGTAGTAACTCCAACTTGTGTTATATAAATATTTGTTCCACAATCACCACCACCATCAGCAGGAGCAAGTGCAGGAGGAGGATTGTCTGTGTCTTTTTTTCTATTTTCCACCTCGTCCTTTTTTTCCTTTTCCTTTGTTATTATTATTACTATTACTAATTTATGGTACTTCTATAGCTTTAACAAAAACTAATTTTTCAATAGCATTTTGTTTCTAAATTTGTGTTTCTTAAATTTTTGGGAAGGCACATACTCCAGATCATCTTCTTTATCATCATCGCCCACATTCTCATGATCTTCACGATCATAAAGATTGATTAGTGGAGCCCTATTGAATTTTTGAACATGATCTTTGACTTTGGATAATTTGTTGAAATAGTCCAAAGTGAACAGTCTATTGACAACTATAGAATAGTCCCTTTTCTTAAATATATGTTGAATTCCTTAGCTCGTTCATGTCCAAAATACTATGAATTCCCTTATTGAATAATAAGTGAACTAACTCTTGTGATCTCTTATTGAAAGTTAACAGTAGTGCTGGATATGCTGCTGAGTCCTCAAAGAAAAATAAAACTATTGAACCATTAGATGGGTTGAATGACCTATGGAAACCATATTACAAATTGGTAACAAAAGGTTACACTTTGGACAATTCTAACAAATTATCCAAGGCCAAGGAGCATATTCCAAAGTTCTTCAGGACTCCACTAATTAATTTTGATGATCATGAAGATCAAGAGGACATGGAAGATGATGATGAAGAAAATGACCAGGAGTATCTGACTTCCCCAAAATTAAGAACACAAAGTTAGCGAACAATATGTTGTTCTAAAATCAATTGTTATTTAAGATATAGATGCACCATCAATTAGTAAAAGTAATAATACTGACAAAAGAAAATGAAGAAAAGTACAACATGGAAAAAAGAAAAAAGAAACAAAGAATCCTGCTCCTAATCATGCTGATGGGAGTGGTGATGTTGGAAAAAATACTAATGTGGCAAAAGTTAGAGTTACTACTGATCTAGCAGGAGGAACACGTAGTCGTAGTACTGTAGTACTAAATGAAAGAGTCCATACCATTTGGTTAAATTTTCTCATATTTGATATGCAGTGAGTTTAATTCTATTCTTTACATTTGTATTGTTGGGTAAACCCCCAAAAAGTTTAAAGGTATAGAATTAAATTCACCGCTAAACATATATTACCAAATTAAACTAAATGGGATAGACTCTTTCATACAATACTCTAGAACTACCACTGCTTGTACTTCCTGTTGCCTCAGTAGGTACTCCAACTTGTGCCACATTAATATTTATTCCACCATAACCACCACCTTCAGCAAGAGCAAGAACAGGAGGAGGATTTTTTGTTTCTTTTTTTCTTTTTTCCACCTCGTCCTCTATTCCCTTTTCCTTTGTCGTTATTATTACTGTTACTAATTTATGGTACTTCTATAGCTTTAACCACAAAAGAATTTTGAACAATATTTTTCTTGCAAAATTTTTAATACATAAATTTGGGGAAGGCAATACTCCTCATCATATTCTTTATCATCATCGTTCACTTCCTCATGATCTTCACGATCATCAAAATTGATTAGTGGAGTCCTGTTGATCTTTCTAATAGGCTCTTTGCCTTTGGAAAATTTGTTGAAATTATCCTATGTGAGTGTCAACTGACAACTATAGACTAGTCATTTTTATGTATATGTTGAATTCCTTAACTTGTCCGTGTTCAAAATACTTTAACTTCCCTTAGTGAAGAAATGTGTACTAACTCTTGTGATCTCTTGTTGAAGGTTAAGAGTAGTGCTGGAAATGCTGGTGAGTCCTCAAAGAAAAATAAATGTAATGAACCATCGGATGGGTTGAATGACTTATGGAAACCATTGAACAAATTGGTAACAAAAGGTTTCACTTAAGACAATTCTAACAAATTATCTAAGGTTAAAGAGCATATTCCAAAGATCATTAGGACTCTACTAATCAATCTTCATGATCTTGAAGATCATAAGGACATGGACGATGATGATGAAGACAATGATGAGGAGTATATGACTTCCCCAAAAGTTAAGGAACAAAAAGTTAGCAAAAAAATATAGTTCAAAATTTAGTTGTTGCTCAAGCTATAGAAGCACCATGAATTAGTAAATGTAATAACACTAAAAAAACAGGAGAAAAGAACAACATGGAAGAAAGAAAAAAAGAAACAAAACATCCAACTCCTGCGCCTGCTCCCGCTCTTGCTGGCGATGGTGGTGATAGTGAAAAAATATTAATGTGATAAAAGTTAGAGTTACTACTGAGACAACAGGAGTTACAAGTAGTGGTAATACTTGAGTATTGAATGAAAAAGTATCCTATTTGGTTAAATTTGCTTGCATGTGATAAGAAATGATTTTAATTCCATCCCTTATAATTTTTTGTTGGCTAACACCAAAAAAAATTTAAAGTATAGAATTAAATTCATTGCTTAAAACATGAAGCAAAATTAGAAACAAAATTGGATGGACTCTTTCATTCGGTATTCTATAACTACAACTGCTTGTACCTCTTGTTGTCTCAGTAGTAACTTAAACTTGTTCCAGATTAATTGTTATTCCACCACCACCACCACCATTAGCAGGAGCAAGTACAGGAGGATGATTTTTTGTTTCTTTTTTCTTTTTTCTACCTCATCTTTTTTTTCCTTTTCCTTTGTCAGTATTATTATTATTACTAATTTATGGTGCTTCTACAGCTTTAACAACAACTAATTTTTGAACAACATTTTTTTTGCTATATTTGTGTTCCTTAAATTTTCGGGAAGGCACATACTCCTTATAATCTTCTTTATCATCATCGTCCACATTCTCATGATCTTCATGATCATCAAGATTGGTTAGAGGTGTCTTGTTGAACTTTTGAACAGGCTCTTTGCCTTTGGATAATTTGTTCAAATTGTCCAAAGTGAAGAGGCAATTGACAACTATAGAGCAGTCATTTCTTATGTATATGTTGAATTCCCCAGCTTGTTCATGTTCAAAATACTTTGAATTCCCTTGATGAATAATAAGTTCATTAACTCTTGTGATCTCTTGTTGAAAGTTAAGAGTAATGCTGGAAATGTTGCTGAGTCCTTAAAGAAAAATAAAACTACTGAACCATTGGATGTGTTGAATGTCTTATGGAAACCATAGAACAAATTGGTAACAAAACGTTCTACTTTGGACAATTCTAGCAAATTATCCAAAGTCAAGGAGCATGTTCCAAAGTTCATCAGGACTCCACTAATTAATTGTGAGGATCATGAAGATCATGAGAACATGGACGATGATGATGAAGAAAATGATGAGGAGTATATGACTTCCCAAAAATTAAAGGAACACAAAGTTAGCAAATGATATGTTGTTCAAAAATCAGTTGTTGTTAAAGCTGTAAAAGCACCATCAATTAGTAAAAGTAATAACACTAACAAAATAAAAGGGAGAAAAGGACAACGTGAAAAAAAAAAAGAGAAACAAAAGATCCTGTCCTGCTGGTGGTAGTGGTGATGGTGGAAAAAATATTAATGTGGCAAAAGTTGGATTTACTACTGAGGCAGCAGGAGGAAAAAGTAGTGGTAGTACTCGAGTACTCAATGAAAGAATATCCTATTCGGTTTAATTTTCTTGCATGTGTTAAGCAATGAATTTAATTCTATCCCTTATTATTTTGTTGTTGGATGAACCCAATAAACTTTAATAATATAGAATTAAATTCACTACTTATAATATGAAGCCAAATTGACCAAATGGGTTGGACTCTTTCATTTAGTACTCTATAACTACAACTGCTTGTACCTCTTGCTGTCTCAGTAATAACTCATACTTGTGCCACATTAATTTTTGTTCCACTATCACTATCACCGTTACAAGGAGCAAGTGCAGGAGGAGGATTTTTGTTTTTTTTCCACATCGTCTTTTTTTTCCTTTTTCTTTATCATTATTATTACTATTACTAATTTTTGGTGCTTCTAAAGCTTGAGCAACTACAAATTTTTGAAAAACATTGTTTGCCAAATTTCTGTTCCTTCAATTTTGGGGAAGGCACATACTCCTCATCATCGTCTTTATGATCATCGTCCACATTCTCATGATCTTCACGATCATCATGGTTGATCAGTGGAGTCCTATAAAACTTCTGAACAGGCTCTTTTGAAACGACCCCAAAAATGCCCGAAAATGTGCCTCAAAAGTGCCCATAATCATAAGTTTCTAAATATTTCAAAATTCGTGTGTGATATCAATAAATATGACTTCATATTCGTGATTAAGGGACTAAATTGAGAGAGAAATGGGTATAATCCTGATTTTGGAGCAACCGTATCAAAATTTGAATTTCCAAAGTTGGCAAAAAACAGCAAGGTTCCACGCCCGTGGCGCAACGTGGACAAGGCGCAGACCACTATAGTTTTTTTCCAGTTTTTTCTTCGGTCCAAGGTTTTTGGGTCTTGGGCCTAAGCCTTCCCATGCGTAAAAGCACCTATCCTTAGTCATTTTTCAACCCTATATCAGTCAAGACATTTCCCAAAACCCTCTCTATCACTTAGCCAAATATTTCATCCAAATTTAAGTGTCAAAAACTCATTTCGGATCTAAGGATTTCATTCAAACTTCAAGGTCACAATCAAATCTTCATCAAGGAAATCCCCAAAAATTGAGGCATGTGAGTTTGAACCATTGGATCCTTTCACCCATGGTGCCCAACTTTCTTTTCCATATAAATTGCATGGTTTCAAGTTGATTATCTAGTATCTTCTATAATGAATATTGAATATAAAATATGTTGGAGTTTCATAAAATGTTACTTTTTAAGCATGTTTTGAGCTATAAATCTATGGTCTATTATGTGATTTGATGAGGGGCTTTGATATAACTTGCATGAGGGTATTACCAAGTGTTGGTGGGTGGTTTTATGTTGGTTTTCTCACATGATTTCACTCTTTAATTCCATGATTTTGAACTAGCATTACACACCCACCAAGTATTTGATAAAATGTCCAATTTAAGGTTTCTTGAGTTATTGATGTTGTATTGAATGATTTATAATTTAACTAACTTTATAATGATGAAAGTAATGTACTTATGCAATAACTTAATGAAAATTATACATGATGTAGCAAATTGATCACTTTGTTGAGGGAATGTCAGGCCTCAGTAACCTTGTCGATGGGGTGCCAAGACTTAGTGGCATTGTTGAGGGGGGTGTTAAATCTCAATCACCTTGTTGAGGGGGTGCCAAGCCTCGATGGCCTTGCTGAGGGGATTTCAAGCTTCAATCTCCTTGTTGATGGAGTGCCAACCCTCGGTCTCCTTGTTGAGGGGGTGTCAAGCCTCAATCACCTTGTCGGGGGGTGGTATGCCTGTACTACCAATTGAGGGGTATATACCTCAATCACCTTAAGGGGTGGTGTGCCTTGGAGTTCCAGTAATAGTTTTCTTTCTCTATAATGATAGTCTCTTCCTACACATATATTATGTTTTACATAAGCATGATTTACTTCAAGCATCATTCATGCATGCCATATTGTTACTATGCTCATCCATTGCCTATATTTATGCATTTTGCTTATGTTGCCAATCTCTTGTTGTATTGCATCCTACATACTTAGTACATTTAAATGTACTAATGCAGACTCTATGCTTATATAGTGTTATCGTTTAGGAACCGGAGCTCCACTTGATAATCTTCTTCCTCCAGGCGGCTAGTACTATCTTTTAAGCAAGTTTGGTGAGTCCTCAACTCTTAGGATGATATATTTTGATCTTATGTTATGTAAGGAAACTCTTTCTTTTATTGTATACTTTTGACTATGACGATGAGCCCAGAAAGTTGTCTTGGCCGCTGCTCAATTGTAAGTTTAGGGTGTTGTTCGGCAAGTTATGTAATGATGCTTTGAGCTTTGACTTTCTTGACTCTTGTTTGTTTTTAAGCTATGAAAGACTCCCTTAGACCTTTTCTACTTTTTTTATGTTCTCTTGTTGTTGTTTAATTGCTTCCGTGATAGAGGCTGTGTAATGATATGCTAAGAGGCTTTTTTGGGGTCCCTTCGGGTTCTCCATTCGTCGTGTCATGTCTAGGTCCTAGGTCGGGGTCGTGACATATTTTCCTTTGGATAATTTTTGAGATTATCCAAAGTGAAAAGTCAATTAACAACTACAGATTAGTCCCATTTTTATGAACATGTTGAATTCCTCAACTCTTTCATGTTCAAAATACTTTGATTTCCCTTATTGAATAAAAAGTACTAACTCTCTTGATCTCTTATTGAAATTTAACAGTAATACTGCATATGCTGCCAAGTCCTTAAAGAAAAGCAAAAGTATTGAACCATTGGATGGGTTGAATGACTTGTGGAAGCATTGAACAAATTGGTACCAAAAAGTTTCACTTTAGACAATTCTAACAAATTATCCAAGGCCAAAAAGCATGTTCCAAAGTTCATCAGGACTCCACTGATCAATCTTGATGATTATGAAGATCATGAGGATGTGGACGATGACAATGAAGAAAATAACGAGGAGTATATGACTTCTCAAAATTTAAGGAACACAAAGTTAGCAAACAAAATTTTATTCAAAAATTAGTTCTTGTTCAAGCTATAGATGCACTATCATTTAGTAAAAGTAATAATACTGACAAAAAATAAGGGAGAAAAAGACAATATGGAAAAAAGGAAAAAAACAAAGAATCCTACTCCTGCTCCTGCTCCTGCTCCTGCTAACGGTAGTAGTGACAGTGGAAAAAATATTAATGATGTGAAAGTTGGAGTTACTAATGAGGCAACAAGAAGTACAAATAGTGGTAGTACTTGAGTACTGAATGAATGAGTCCGTCCCATTTAGTTAAATTTGCTTGCATGTGATAAGCATTGAGTTTAGTTCTATCCCTTATATCTCTTTTATTGGGTAACCTGCAAAAAATTATAAGATATAGAATTAAACTCACTACTAGTCATATGTAATTAAATTGAATCAAATGGGATGGAGTCTTTCATTTGGTACTCTAGAACTACCATTGCTTGTACCTCCTGTTACCTCAGTAGTAACTCTAACTTGTGCAATATGAATATTTGTTGCACAATAACCATCACCACCATTAGGAGCAAGAGCAGAAGAAGGATTGTTTGTTTCTTTTTTCTTTTTTTTCCTCGTCATTTTATTATTTTTTCTTTCCCATTTTTATTACTATTACTAACATATGTTGCTTTCATAGGTTGAACAACAACTAATTTTTGAACCACATTTTATTTGCTATGTTTGTGATCCTTAAATTTTGGAAGAGGCACATACTCCCTATCATATTCTTTGTCATAATCATCCACATCCGTATGATCTTCACGATCATCAAAATTGATTAGTGGAGTCCTGTTGAACTTTTGAACAGGCTCTTTGCCTATGGATAATTTATTGAAATTGTCCAAAGTGAGTGTCAATTGAAAACTATAGACAAGTCTTGTTTAGGTATAAGTTGAATTCCTTAACTGGTTCATGTTAAAAGTACTTTGAATTCCTTTAGTGAAAGAAAGTGTACTAACTCTTATAATCTCTTGTTGAAGGTTAAGAGTAGTGCTGGAAATACTGGTGATCCTTAAAGAAAAACAAAAGTAGTAAACCATTGGTTGGGTTGAATGACTTATGAAAACCATTGAAAAAATTGGTAACAAAAGGTTTCACTTTTGGACAATTCTAACAAATTATCATAGGCAAAGAGCATGTTACAACGTTCATTAGGACTTCACTAATCAATCTTCATGATCATAAAGATCATGAGGACCTGGACGATGATGATGAAGAAAATGACAAAGAGTATCTGACTTCCCCAAAATTTAAGGAACACAAAGTTAGCAGACAGAATGCTGTTCAATAATCAGTTGTTTTTCAAGCTATAGATGAACCATCAATAAGTAATAGTAATATACTAAAAAAAGAAAAAGAAGAAAAGGACAACGTGGAAGAAAGAAAAAAATAAACAAAATATTTTGCTCCGGCTCCTGCTAGCGGTGGTGGTAATAGTGGAACATATATTAATGTAGCAAAAGTTGGAGTTGCTAAAGTGGCAACACGAGGTACAAGTAGTGGTAGTACTTGAGTACTGAATGAAAGAGTCCATCCCGTTTGACTAAATTTGCTTGCATGTAATAAGTAGTGAGATCAATTCTATCCCTTATATCTTTTTTATAGGGTATCCCAAAAAAAATTGAAAGGTATATAATTAAACTGAATGCTTATCGTATGCAACCAAATTGAACCAAATGGGATGGACTCTTTCATTCAGTACTCTATAACCACCACTTCTCGTATCTCTTGTTTCCTCAGTACTAATGCAAACTTACAAAACATTAATATTTGTTCCACCATCACCACCACCGTCAGCAGGAGTATGTCCAGGAGGAGGAATTTTTTGTTTCTTTTTTCTTTTTTTTTACACCTCGTCCTTTGTTACCTTTTCCTTTATCAGTGATATTACTATGACTAATTTATGGTGCTTTGATAGCTTTAACAACAAAAAGATTTTGAAAAATATTTTGTTTGCTAAATTTGTGTTCCTTAAATTTTGGGAAAGGCACATACTTCTCATCATCTTTTTTATCATCATTGTCCAAATCCTCATGATCTTCACGATCATCAAGATTCATTAGTGGAGTCCTGTTGAACTTTCGAATAGGCTCTTTGCCTTTGGATAGTTGTTGAAATTATCCAAAGTGCAGAGTCAATTGACAATTATAGATTAGTCCTTTTTTTAATGTATATATTGAATTCCTTAACTTGTTCGTATTCAAAATACTTTGATTTCCCTTAGTGAATAAAACATGTAATAACTCTTGAGATCTCTTTTTGAAATTTAAGAGTAGTGATGGATATGTTGCTGAATCCTCAAAGAAAAACTTAAGTATTGAACCATTGGATGGGTCGAGTAACTTATGGAACCATTGAATAAATTGGTACTAAAAGTATTCATTTTGGACAATTCTAACAAATTATCCAAAGCCAATGAGTATGTTCCAAAGTTCATCAGAACTCCACTAATCAATCTTGATGATTATGAAGATCATGTGGATGTGGATGATGATGAAGAAGAATATGATCATAAGTATATGATTTCCCAAATCTTTAAGGAAGAAAAAGTTAGAAAACAAAATGTTGTTCAAAAATCAGTTGTTATTCAAGCTATAGAAGCACCATCAATTAGTAAAAGTAATATTACTGACAAAAGAAAAGGTAGAAAAGGACAACGTAGAAGAAAGAAAAAAGAAACTAAGAATCTTGCTTCTGCTTCTGCTCCTACTCCTACTAGCGGTAATGGTGATGGTGGAACAAAAATTAATGTGGTAAAAGTTGGAGTTATTAATGAGGCAGCATGAGGTACAAGTAGTACTTGAGTACTGACTGAAAGAGTCCATTCCATTTTGATTAATTTTCTTGCATGTAATAGGAAGTGAGTTTAATTCTATCACTTATATTTCTTTGTCGGGTAACCCCAAAAAAATCAAAAGGTATATAATTAAATTCACTACTAATCATATGCAACCAAACTGAACCAAATGGGATAAACTCTTTCATTTAGTACTTTATAACTACCACTTTTTATATCTCTTATTGCCTCAGTATTAACTCAAACTTGTGCAATAATAATTTTTGTTCCACCATCACCACCACCGTCAGCAGGAGTAAGTGCAGGATGAGGATTTTTTTGTTTCTTTTTTTTTTCACTTCGTCCTTTTTTACCTTTTCCTTTGTTAGTGTTATTCTTATGACTAATTTATGGTGCTTCTATAGCTTTAAAAACAAAAAATTTTTGAAAAATATTTTATTTATTAAATTTGTGTTCCTTAAATTTTGGGCATGACACATACTCCTCATCATATTCTTTCTCATTATCGTTGCATCCTCATGATCTTTATAATCACAAAGATTAATTAGTGGAGTCCTGTTAAACTTTTGAATAGGCTCTTTGCCTTTGGATAATTTGTTGAAATTATCTAAAGTGCGAAGTCAATTGACAACTATAGATTAGTCCTTTTTTTATGTATATGTTGAATTCCTCAACTTGTTCATATTCGAAATACTTTGATTTCCCTTAGTGAATAAAATGTGTACTAACACTTGTGATCACATTTTGAAATTTAACAGTAGTGTTAGATATGTTGCTGAATCCTCAAAGAAAAACAAAAGTATTGAACCATTGGATGGTTCGAATGACTTATTGAACCATTGAACAAACTGGTACCAAAAGTTTTCACTTTGGACAATTCTAACAAATTATCCAAGGCCAAAGAGCATATTCCGTGGTTTATCAGGTCACCATTAATCAATCTTGATGATTATGAAGATCATGAGGATGTGGACAATGATGATGAAGAAAATGACGTGGAGCATATGATTTCCCAAAGCTTTAAGGAATAGAAAGTTAGCAAACAAAATATTGTTCAAAAGCCAGTTGTTATTCAAGTTATAGAAGGACCATCAATTAGTAAAAGTAATAACATTGACAAAAGAAAAAAGAGAAAAGGACAACGTGGAATAAAGAAAAAAAAACAAAGAATCCTGTTTCTGCTCCTACTACTACTAGTGGTAGTGGTGATAGTGGAACGAATATTAATATGGCAAAAGTTGGAGTTACTAATGAGGCAACAGGAGGTACAAGTAGAGGTAATACTTGAGTACTGAATGAAAAATCTATCTCATTTTGTTAAATTTGCTTGCATGTAATAAGCAGTGAGTTTAATTCTATCCCTCGTATTTCTTTTGTCGGGTAACCCCAAAAAAATTGAAAAGTATATAATTAAATTCACTGTTGATCATATGCAACCAAATTGAACTAAATGGGATGAACTCTTTCATTAAGTACTTTATAACTACCCCTACTTATACCTCTTGTTGCCTCAATAGTAACTCAAACTTATGCAACATTAATTTTTGTTCCACTGTCACCACCACCGTTAGCAGGAGTAAGTGCAGGAGGAGGAATTTTTTGGCTTCACTTTTCTTTTTCCACCTCGTCCTTTTTTTCCTTTTCCTTTGTCAATGTTATTATTATTACTTATTTATTATGCTCTATTATTTTAACAACAACTAATTTTTGAAAAATATTTTAATTGCAAAATTTGTGTTCCTTAAATTTTTGGGGAAGGCAAATGCACCTTATCATCTTTTTTATCATCATCATCGATATCCTCAAGATCTTCATGATCATGAAGATTTATAAGTGGAGTCCTCTTGAACTTTTGAACAGGCTCTTTGCCTTCGAATAATTTGTTGAAATTATTCAAAGTTCAGAATCAATTGACAACTATAGATTAGTCCTTTTTTTATATATATGTTAAATTTCTAAACTTGTTCGTGTTCAAAATATTTTTTTCCTTAGTGAATAAAACGTGTACTAACACTTGTGATCTCTTTTTGAAATTTAAGAGTAGTGCTAGATATGTTGTTGAAACCTCAAAGAAAAATAAAAGTATTGAACCATTGGATGGGTCGAATGACTTATGGAACTATTGAACAAATTGGTACCAAAAGGATTTACTTTGGAAAATTCTAACAAATTATCCAAGGCCAAAGAGCATGTTCCAAAGTTCATCAGAATTACACTAATCAATCTTGATGATTATGAAGATCATGAGGATGTGGATGATGATGATGAAGAAAATGACGAGAAGTATATGATTTTCCAAAGCATTAAGGAACACAAAGTTAGCAAGAAAAATGTTTTTCAAAAATTAGTTATTATTCAAGATATATAAATACCATCAATTAGTAAAAGTAATGACACTGACAAAGCAAATAGGAGAAAAGGACAATATGGAAGAAAGTAAAAAGAAACAAAAAATCTTGCTTCTGCTCCTGCACCTACTAGTGGTAGTGGTGATGGTGAAATAAATATTAATGTGGCAAATGGAGTTACTAGTGAGGTAGCAGGAGGTAGAAGCAGTAGTAGTACTTGAGTAATGAATTAAAGAGTCTATACCATTTGGTTAAATTTGTTTGCATGTGATAAGCAGTGAGTTTAATTCTATCTCTTTTCTTTTCCCGTAACCCCAAAAAGACTCAATGGTATATAATTAAATTCATTGCTTATCATATGCAACCAAATTGACGCAAATGGGATGGATTCTTTAATTCCATACTGTATAACTACCACTACTTGTACCTCTTGTTGTCTTAGTAGTAACTAAAACTTGTATAATATTATTTTTGTTCCACCATCACCATCACTATCTGCAGGAGTAAATGCAGGAAGAGGATTTTTTTTCTTTTTTCTTTTTTCCACCTCGTCCTTTTTTACCTTTTCCTTTGTCAGTGTTATTCTAATGACTAATATACGGTGCTTCTATCTTTAACAACAACAAATTTTTGGAAAACATTTTATATGCTAAATTTGCGTTCCTTAAATTTTGGGGAAGACGCATATTCCTCATCATCTTTTTTATCATCATTGTCCATATTCTCATGATCTTCACGATCATCAAGATTAATTGGTGGAGTCCTGTTGAATATTTGAATAGGCTCTTTGCCTTTGGATAATTTGTTGAAATTATCCAAAGCGCAGAGTCAATTGAACTTTATAAATTAGTCCCTTTTTTAAGCTATGTTGAATTCCTAAACTTGTTCGTGTTCAAAATACTTTGATTTCCTCTACTGAATAAAACGTGTACTAATATTTGTGATCTCTTTTCGAAATTTAAGAGTAGCGCTGGATATGCTGCTGAATCCTCAAAGAAAAGTAAAATTATTGAACCATTGGATGGGTAAAATGACTTATGGAACCATTAAACAAACTGTACCAAAAGTTTTCACCTTGGACAATTCTAACAAATTATCCAAGGAAAAGAGCATGTTCAGAAATTCGTCAGGACACCACTAATCAATCTTGGTGATTATAAAAATCAAGAGGATGTGGACAATGATGAAGAAGAAAATGACCAGAAGTATTTGATTTTCGAAAAATTCAAGGAACATAAAGTTAGCAAACAAAATGTCCTTCAAAAAATCGGTTGTTATTCAAGATATAGAAGCACCATCAATTAGTAAAAGTAATAATAGAGAAAATTGAAAAGGGAGAAAAGGACAACATGGAAGAAAGAAAGAAACAAAGAATCTAGCTTCTGCTCCTGCTCCAACTAGCGGTGGTGCTGATAGTAGAACAAATATTAATGTGGCAAAAGTTGGAGTTACTGATAAGGCAGTAGGAGGTACAAGTAGTGGTAGTACTGGAGTATTGAATGAAAGAGTCCATCCTAGTTGGTTAAATTTGCTTGTATGTAATAAGTAATAAGTTTAATTCTATCCCTTATATTTCTTTTGTCGTGTAACCCCAAAAAATTTAAAGGTATAAAATCAAATTCCCTACTTATCATATGCAACCAAATTGAACCAAATGGTGATGGTGGAAAAATATGTTGTTCTAAAACCAACTATTGTTTAAGCTATAGACTCACCATCAATTAGTAAATGTAATAACACTGACAAAAGAAAAGGGAGAAAAGTACAATGTGGAAGAAAGAAAAAAGAAACAAAGAGTCTTGCTTCTACTCCTGCTCCTACTAGCGGTAGTGGTGATAATGGAACAAATATTGATGCCTCAGAAGTTGGAGTTACTAATGAGGAAGCAGAAGGTACACGATGTGGCAGTACTTAAGTACTGAATGAAAGAGTCTATCACATTTGGTTAAATTTGCTTGCATGTAATAAGCAGTGAGTTTAATTCTACCCCTTATATTTCTTTTGTCAGGTAACCCCAAAAAAATTTAAAGGTATATAATTCAATTCACTACTTATTATATGCAATAAAATTGAACCAAATCGGCTGGACTCTTTCATTCAGTACTCTATAACTACCACTGCTTGTACCTCTTCTTGCATCACTAGTAACTCAAAATACTTTGATTTCCCTTAATGAATAAAACGTGTACTAACTTTTGTGATCTTTTTTTAAATTTAGGAGTAGTGCTAGATATGTTGCTGAATCCTTAAAGAAAAACTCAAGTATTGAACTATTTGTTGGGTCCAATGACTTATGGAACCATGGAACAAATTGGTACCAAAATGTTTCACTTTGGACAATTCTAAAAAATTATCCAAGGCCAAAGAGCATGTTCCAAAGTTCATCAAGAATCCACTAATCAATCTTGATGATTATGAAGATCATGAGGATATGGACGATGATGAAGAAGAAAATGATGAGAAATATTTGATTTTCCCAAAATTTAAGGACCACAAAGTTAGCAAAAAAATGTTATTCAAAAATCATTTGTTATTCAAGCTATAGAAGAACCATCAATTAGTAAGAGTAATAACACTGACAAAAGAAAAGGGACAAAAATGGACAGCATGGAAGAAAAAAAAAAAGAATCCTGCTTTGACTCCTGCTCCTGCTAGTGGTGGTGGTGATGGTGGAACAAATATTAATATGACAAAAATTAGAGTTACTAATGAGGCAGCAGGAGGTACAAGTAGTGGTAGGACTTGGGTACTAAATGAAAGAGTCCATCCCACTTTGTTCAATGTTATTGCATATAATAAGTAGTGAGTTTGATAAGCAGGGACTCTCTCATTCAGTACTCCATAACTACCGCTGCGTTTACCTTTTGTAGTCTCAATAGTAACTCAAATGTGTGGCACATTATTTTTTGTTCTTCCATTGCCACCACCGTCTGCACGAGTAAGTGCAGGAGAAGGATTTTTTAACTTTATTTTTCTTTTTTATATTTCTGTCCATTTTTATGTTTTCCTTTGTCATTATTATCACTATTACTAATTTATGGTGCTTCTAATTGGTTGAGGAACAACTTATTTTTGAAAAATATTTTATTTGCTAAATTTGTGTTCCTTAAATTTTGGGGAAGGCACATACTCCTGTCTACGGTTTCATTGTGTGTGCTCGGGGGTAGAAGTTTTGTATAAATGTATCGTCACGCTATTAAGTATTTTTAGTTAAGTTCTTTTCTTTCTTAGTGGTGGAATAGAATAACCCGATTGAAGCGTAATGATCATATATCTGTAATGCATTGTATGTCCTATAATAGGTCCCATTCTTCTACTCTTTCCCAGAAGTCGATGACTATTCATAGCTATTACCTTGACACCAAAGAAGAGTACGAACCAATGCTTTATTTATGTCCTAGTTGATCCTGATTCAACATTAGAAGTATGTCGATTTTTCCCCAATAATCAAATACTTTTGTCTGTAAATACTGCATATTTGATTTCATCCATTAATCGCTTTTCTTCCCTATCTTCTCTATCATCATTGCCCGCATCCTCATGATTTTCACGATCACAAAGATTGATTAGTGGAGTCCTATTGAACTTTTGAATAGGCTCTTTGCCGATGGATAATTTGTTTAAATTATCCAAAGTAGAGTCAATTAACAACTATAGATTAGTCCCTTTTTATGTATATGTCGAATTCCTTAACTTGTTCATGTTCAAAATACTTGGATTTTTGTTTGTGAATAGACAATGTACTAACTCTTGTGATCTCTTGTTTAAATTTAAGAGTAGTGCTGGATATGCTACTGAGTCCTCAAAGAAAAACAAAACTATTGAACAATTGGATGGGTTGAATGACTTATTGAAGTATTGAACAAATTTGTACCAAAAAGTTTTCACTTTGGACAATTTTAACAAATTATCTAAGCCCAAAGAGCATATTCTAAAGTTCATCAAGACTTCACAAATCAATCTTGATGTTTATGAAGATCACGAGGATATGGATGATGATGATAAAGAAAAAGACGAGAAGTATATTACTTCCCCAAAAATTATGGAACTAAAAGTTAGCAAACAAAATGTTGTTCAAAAATCAATTGTTATTCAAGCTATAGAGGCACAATAAATTAGTAAAAGTAATAACAATAATAAAAGAAAAGGGAGAAAAGGACAATGTGGAAGAAAGAAAAAAGAAATAAAAAATCCTGCTTCTGCTCCTCCTACTGTTGGCGCTGGTGATGATGGTGGAAAAGATATTAATATGTCAAAAGTTTGAGTTATTAATGAGGCAACAGGAGGTACAAGTAGTGAGTACTTGAGTACTGAATGAAAAAGTTCATCCCATTCGGTTAAATTTGCTTGCATGTGATAAGCAATGAGTTTAATTCTATCCCTTACATTTTTTTTGTTAGGTAGCCCCAAAAAATTGAAAGGTATGGAATTAAACTCACTGCTTATCATATGCAACCAAATTGAACTAAATGTGATACTCTTTCATTCGATACTCTAGAACTACCACTGTTTGTACCTCCTGTTTCCTCAATAGTAACTTTAATTTGTGCAATATTAATATTTGTTCCACCATAACCATCACCGTCAAAAGTGGCAAGAGCATGAGGAGGATTGTTTATTTCTATTTTTTTTTGCTACCTCGTCCTTTTATTCTTTTTTCTCTGTTAGTGTTATTACTATTACTAATTTCTGGCGCTTCTATAGCTTGAACAACAACAAATTTTTGATAAACATTTTTCTTGAAAAGTTTGTGATCCTTAAATTTTTGGGAAGCCACATACTCCTCATCATCTTCTTCATCATCATCCTCCACATCCTGATGATATTTACGATCATCAAAATTGATCATCATCCACATCCTGATAATATTCACCCTAAACTAGTAATAATATAGTTATATTATTATCATCATCATCATCATCATCATCATCATTATCTAAGAACATAGTAGGTAAGACTCTTTTTTAGGTCCAATTATCCCACCAAATATTGCAATCTCCCTCATTGACTCGTCAAATGATGGTAGGAATGTAGTACACATATATAGAGTAGGTAATGAGCCTATACATATATAAGTAGATCACGCTAATTCTCGACCTACTAATTCTTTTTTATGATAGACAATGAGCCGTTATGATTGGACCAATGTATCGTTGTCCAAAGGGAGTCAATTAACAACTATAGATTGCTCCTTTTTTATGTAAATATTGAATTCTTTTACTTGTTCTTGTTCAAAATACTTTGAATTCCCTTATGGATAAAAGTGTAGTAACTCTTGTCATCTCTTGTAGAAGCTTAAGAGTAGTGTTGGATATGCTTCTAAGTCCTCAAAGAAAAATGAAAGTATTGAACCATTGGTGGGAGAATTTATATCTCAAGCTTTTGATGACTATTGCTTACCAATTGGGATAAGAATTGAACATACCTTTAATCATGTTATACTCAAAATTGCATTGCAAAGTCATTTTTTAAGCGCCAATAATTGGTAGCAAGACCACTACTTATGAAGACGAAATTGCCCACTATTGTTTAGGTCACACTACCTTACATGCATCAACGCTTGTTCATCTCAGACCGACTAATTATAATAACTCTCTATCACAATTAATATTTTGTCATGACTCAAGTCTAGGGCCTAGGTGTGATCGGCGAATGGAGAACCAAAGGAACCCCAAACAAGCCTTATAGCATATCATTACACATCCTTGGTCACGGAACAATTAAATGACATTTGAAGATTGTAAATAAAGGAAAAGGGAATAAGGGAGAACTTTTCATAATATAGAGTCAAGAGATAATAGAATCAACTCATGGCATAAACACATAGCTTGATCCAACAACACCTCTACTACATAAATAATAGCGGGGGCCAAGACATACAACCGGGCTCACTCTAATAGTCATAATTAAATGATAAAGTAAAGAGAATCTACATACATAGTGTGATAGAATAGTCCTTGTCCCTGGAGTGGAGGACTCACCAAAGGCTAAGTTGAACAATCCATCTAGCCACAAGAAGAACCAATAGGAGCTCCGGTCCCTACATGGTTATATCATGTAGGAAAGAGTATGCGTTAGTACGTCTGAATATACAAGTATATAGGAGGCAATGCAACAATAGATAGGCATCATAATCCAAAATGCATAACGATAGGCAATAGGCATAATATAGCAATATGACATGTATGATCAATGCATAAGTAAAACATGCTTAAGTAAATCATGCACATATAAGATATCATATGTAAAGAAGAGATTAAGCTAGCTTTCCAACCTTGGTTGGTTGATGATGGTCATACCCCAATCATCTTAGGTGGTGAGGTATAAACCCCTCACATGGTTGATTTTTGTCACACCCTAATCATCCTAGGTGATGAAGTATAAACCCCTTACATGGTTGATGAGTGCAAACCGCCAACTCGGTTGATGATAGTTACACCCCAATCATCCTAGGTGGTGAAGTACTAACCCCTCACATGGTTAATGAGTACAAACCCCCAACTCGATTTATGATGGTCACACCCCAATCCTCCTAGTTAGTGAGGTACTAACCCCTCACATGGTTGATGAGTACAAACCCTCACCTCGGTTGAGTATGGTCTAATGCAACACTTTATATAGAATTTATCATGTACATTAGCTAATTTCATTAGTATATCATTCATTCATATGATATCTCATGCTTTGGACCTTCAATTCCTCAAGAAACTATAATCGAATATTTTATCAAACACTTGGTGGGTGTACAATGGGGGTATAAAATCATGAAATTTAGAGATAAAATCATGCAGGAAAATCAGTGGCAAAACCTTTAATCAACACCTTGCAACACTCCAAGACATTC
This sequence comes from Solanum clarkiae, assembly GCA_011800125.2. Classification (NCBI taxonomy): domain Eukaryota; kingdom Viridiplantae; phylum Streptophyta; class Magnoliopsida; order Solanales; family Solanaceae; genus Solanum; species Solanum clarkiae. Next base: position 5,660 of record JAABOM020075973.1, on the reverse strand, counting down.
ACTTCAAAATCCCTCATCAATTCCAGCATTAGATCTAAGATTGGAAGCTCAAAATATGCTAAAACAACCATACTTTCGTGAACGAAAATTACTGTGCAGTAAATTTTTCAAAATACAAGACCCACATGTAATATCAACTTCAAATCATGCAATATTAAGTAAAAGATGGTTTAGGCACCATGGGTTGAAGGACCCAATGGTTTAACATCACATACCTTAGCTTTTGAGAAGTTCTTGAAGAAGATTTGAATGGAGACTTGAAGCTTGAGTGAAATCCTTGAAGAAATCCTTAAGATTGGTCTTGAGTTTGGGACTTGAATTTAGGGTGAAATGTGACTCTAAATGTTTGAGAGGATATTGGGGAATGTTTAGGATGATATGAGAGTGAAATAAGACTAAGTATGTATATTTTCAAGTATGGGAACCCTTAGGCGCAAGACTTAAAAGTCTTGGACCGAAGTCAAGAGAAAATAAGACCAAAACGGACTGCTCACTGGAAATTGCATTTTCTGCACAAGCGAGTTTTATGAAAATGGGCATAAATCCTTCATCTAAACTAAGAATAAGGTGAAACGAAGTGCGTTGAAAAGATAATTCAAAGGGATTTCAGTTGGTAGGTTGTGGTCCACCCAGTTATTTGTGTTCTAAGAGATATGCCTCTTCAAATTGGACCCTCCTAAATAGCATATTTTGTGATTTTCGAATTTTGATACGGCTGCTTTAAAAGTCAGGTTAGACCCATTTCCCACTCAATTTGACCCCCTAAACAAGAATATGAAGTCATATTTTCAAAATAACAAACAAATTTTTAGATATGTGGGAAACAAGATTCCGGGCACTTCCGAGGCACGTTTTCGAACACTTTTTTTTGGATGGTTTCATATTTGGTCACGAGCCTAATATCTCTCAACTACAAGTCTCTGGTTGTGTGGTATACATGCCTGTATCACCACCACCATGTACTAAGATGGGTCCTCGATGAAGGTTAGGAATATATTTTGGGTTTGATTCACCTTCCATCGATTCGCTACCTTGAATCGTTAACCGAAGACTTACTCCTGCTCGATCAGCAGATGGCCGATTTGATGAAATAACTTTCCCGCAATTAGGGGGAGAGAAGGACCCCAAAAGGAAAATTGCATGAAAGGTTTCATCACTATCTCATTCTGATCCACGTACCTGAAAATGTGAGCAAGAGGTCCAGAAGATAATCCACTTACAAAAGTTAGCAAATCAAATACCAGGTGCATTTACTTATTTAAAATGGATAACTAAATCACATATCCCTGCAGTAAATGTACCAATCCGGAATAATGTCCCTTGGACCATCTAGTGTTATAGCTTCTGAATCCCAAACATATTGTTAAATGTACAACACAAGTGAGTTTATATAGTCTAGTCACAATGCCACTTGGTAATAGTTTAAGGTGTATAATAACAACAAACTAAGGAGTTCATATTAATCTCTTTGAGATTCATTCAACAAGGGAGAATAAAAGGAGAAGGTTAATGAGTTCTTCATAACAATTTTTCTCTATAATGAGTTCTTAATGATTGTCCAGATGGAAGCATAGACCCAAAATATCACTTTGCTTGCAACAGTCCCGACAAATTTACATTGTCAACAACTCAAGCAAGGCTATTTGATATCACAACAGAGGAAGGGAGTGATACTTATCAGGTTCACAAGAGTATGAGTCATTAGCTCTTGATGGACGTAGATGCAAATTTCTTTGCATCACCTCCTGAAAAAAATAACAGTTTTTTAGCCTTTTAACAATTTAAATTTTTATGGTGATAGTAGCCTCATTTATGAGATTTAACCCATCCAAGGATAGATCTAAGGAAGGGAACTTACCTGAGAGAGTTAACTCGAATGATGAAAATGCATCGAATTCTAAAGACTAGAAGTTAGCCTTTGCTGCTATGCTTAGATGGTTTCATCATGGTAGTTGTACGCTCTCCCTCATCTCTGTCGGCATCTCTGATGCTGTAACTGCTGGAGCTTTCACAAGATTCTTGTGTCACTTTGGCTACTATATTAGGAGTTTTTGTTTCCTATTTGATTTTTCATTTCTCTTTTTTTTCTTTTACTGAACTTTGTTAAATTGTCTCCATTTAAAAAGTCGACAAAGGAATTCACTACAGTTAAAATCATTATCAAATCAGATAAAACATGTCTTATTACCTCTTAAAAATACAACTCAAAGTAAATCGTAACCTACTTCATAGCACTCATTCTAATCACGGATTCAATAATTACTTCAAGACTAATTACTCCCTCAATTATTTTATTAAGAATATAATTAGCAATGCCTCTTTCACCTTATTTTACAGTTCCTCCTAAACTTAAAACATTACAAACGATCTCTTAGCTTGTGGTTTTCTTGTTTTTACCTTCTAAGGCATCAAGATCATTCCATAAACTTTTATCTTAACATATTTAGATTCTCTTCTATTAGAACATAGTTGACTTTATTAATGAACTGCTCATCTTTCTCCTGCTCCTACAACAACAAACTAGTGAAATCTCATAAAGTAGGGCTTGGGAAGGATAGAGTGTATGCAAACCTTACTACTCTCTCATGAAAATTTCCTCAGCTCAAATGTATCTGTCCCAAGTAAAAGAAAAAAAAACATATATAGAATAATCGCTAAAATGAAGAGTAATGTCAATTCTATAAGAGAAAAAAATAAAAGTAGCAAAATAATAAAAGAGCAATAATAATACTACCATAATAGCACAACTAATCATATGATAATCCTAAAACTATCACAAGGCAAGATAATATTTTATTCCTACTAATCTTTTACCATAATAGCAACCTCCACTCCTTTTTATCTAAATCAGATTATTGGTGATATGAAATTGTGCCATATCCTTTCTAATCACTTCTCTCTAATACTTTTTTGTTTTATTCCTGCCAGCCTACATAACTCCTAAATCAAAGCTTTTGCACCTCCTAACTAGGACATTGAAATACCTCCTCTACACATGTGCAAACTATCTCAATGTTATTTCTCTGATCTTGTCTCCTGCGGATCTTATCTTCCCCCCTCTCCCCTCCCACCCGAATAGAACAAATAAGAGGTGCATAGAAGAATGTTATAGCCTCTGACAGTACAACATCAGTTGACACCAAATATTTTTCATTTTCAGTAGAATAACATCGATAACCCTTTTAAAGCCGAGAATAGCTCAAAGGAAACACTTTAATGCCTTGGGATCCAACTTGGTAAATGGGACAATTCCCTTAAAATACTAGCCATGTGTCTCTTGTTTACTAGGCTATCAGCTTTTGAACAATCGTCATGTAATAACCAGGTCGTGAGTGTTGCTCCACTTGTTCAAAAGTTGATAGGTTATTTAAAAAAAGACACAAATTTGGTTGATTGTTCAAGTGACTTGTTCCATTTAGAAACTCACAATATGTTGGTGAATGAGACAAAGATGTAAATCCGAGCCTTTTGTCTTAGAATGAGAAAGAAGTGGTAAAGAAGAAACTAACTTCACCTGTCTTTAGTTATTTAGTTGATTTAGAATCCGAAACTAAGTCAAAATCTTTTTTTTATGACTTCCATGATGAGCTCCCGGAACTGAGAAATACCTTCAAGACATTGCAACATATTTTTATTACTTTCCATTTGATACAACTCTGACAGGCAGAAAATAATTAATCTTCATTATCTCCCACAAATTCAACCAGCAAATGGAGCAACACTCGATGACCTAGTTATTGCATGAAGTTTCACATAAATATTTTTATGGATTTCTTGAATTACTTGACTATTCGATTTCCACTAACACCAGAAAAGCACAAAGAAGAACCCACGAAAAGACTTTAAGCTTTATGGAAACTAAGCCTAATTAGGAATTATAAGGCACGTTTTTTGATATAACTGATGGGAATTTACAATTACATCTATTGAATTAACTGTATTAACCTTTCTAAATATAACCATGGTATTGCTCCATCCAAATGGAATAATTACATACACCTTCTAAATCTAACCATGCTTGTTGAATCTCCATTTTCTGATTTGAAAAAAAAATACGAATACATTTTATTAATTAGTCAAATGTAAAGGACTCCAAAACTTATGAACAATTTTCCCATTCGAAGGAAAAGAAGAAAATGAACTTGGTCTAGATTGTGGAATGTTCAGGAAGCCGAACGCAAAATCAAATTGATGTAGAAATTGAAATAAGCAGTCTCAGCACAACATAACATAGTAACAACAAGATAAGGACACTCATTCCAGACACAAAACAAATGCTTTCTCCTTGAGACAAACTAGTTAGGATTGGCTTGATTTTCTATATTAATTATTTTCTCCAAAACTAATGTGAATTTAACTAAACTTTAAAGATGTATTAATAGAGATTTCTATATAGTTTTTTTAAAGCCTTCTATCAAACATAATGAGACATGATTTTTGCAAGATCACTAAATCTCTTAAATTTCACAATCCTATTTAATCAATAGAAATTGAAAAAGAAAAAAAGGGGTTATAAATACATGATCACAGGCATGCATACTCACATATATAGTCCTATTGAGACCATGATTAAAAAACTACAAAAGCATTTGATTAAAATTGTATACCTGTAAAAGGAAGCAATGGTCAACGCATAGGGTGAGAGGTACTTGTTTAACTATGACCAAAAATAAATAAATAATTTAACTTCTAGCTATCCAGACTGTTTATCATTTTGAATTTTGAGAAATTCTAGAGAAATCTGCATTTTTGGCAAGGAAACACAATTTTTTTATAAGAAGAGAGGAAAAAAAACTGTTCTTAGGGTGTGCACATGAGCCATTATCAACAAGTCAGCACAGCATATGAATTTTACAATCACTTTGGCATGTATAGAACATTTACAACCATTTGGGAGCAAAACCAAGAAAAAGATGGGCGGCGCATATACAGTTACAAGCTGGTGAGAGATAGTATTGACAAGCATCAAAAAATAAGTTTAGAGGTTACCAAAAAGGCCTGTAGCATCAATAGTGGCAGATTTGAGAAGAATCAACCAAGAGTCGGCTACTACAATACCACTTCTTGTGAAATGATTAGATCTAGTAAGATGAAGGTTGATTGTGAGAAGACCAGTTTGGGTAATGAGAGAAAGAAGAAAATTCACACATTTACAGTCATAGAAAATATGAATCTTTACTCTTACTGGGTGGAACCATTCCATGGTGGAGCATCACAGCTGGAAAAAGGAGGAATAAATCAACAACAAGAAAGAAAATGCTAGAAGGTAACAAAGACATACGTGAAGGCAAGATTGAGAAGAAGAACAACAATGAGGAGATATTGCGCAACCCATATAAGCAATGTTAGACCCCATTTTCTTTAAATTAAGGATAATTATCCACTTGGGGAAATTTTGTTGTGGATGTCGTGTAATTTGAACTTAAGTTTATTTCCGGTGCATAATTAGAGTATCAAGTGAAATTGGCGTGAATAATTAAGTTTGAGTCAGAAGTCCTCAATTGGATCGAAATAGAAAAGTTTGGGACTTAATTGGTCAATAGGAAAACATGGAACTCTTATATTACAATTTTGAAAAATTAGAAGTCTATAAATAGACCTCTTGTCCCCAAAGAAGAACACTTCATTTGTTCTTCATACTTGGCTTTAAAATAGAAGAG